>SDVV010004955.1:0-19662 GCA_016164225.1 Gammarus roeselii | reverse complement strand
TATATATATATTTAATACTCATGCACACGCACATACGCACGGATAAACACATGCACGTACATATACAGGTCTATTGACTGACATACGTACATACATACATAATTGATCGCCGAAGCGAGTGATGTTAGGTTTGAAGATTTGCAAATGCATTATATTGGCAAACTGTATGACTTGATTGGAGTCAGTGTTACCTGGAGGACAATCGGAGACGGACGGATCATCCTCAAATAGATAACAATGAATGTTCAAGTGGTAAAAAATAGTTTACGCGTTTTGAAAGAAGAAATCTCCGAAGATGATATGAGACGGATCGAACAAATATTGAAAAATGTTGAAACCACCAGTTATCTCAGAATGGGTAAAACAAGAATCAAAATAGTGGGAGATAACATTCATATATGGATGAAGGGAAAAGGAAGTCGGCTCTGGGTAACTGACATTGACAGCTCTCAGTCGTATGTAACAAAATTCAAGGGAAATAAGAAAACAACTCTCGAAATTGATATGATCCGAGTGGAAAATCATCATGATTGTAATAAAGCTGAACTGTTGGGGAACGGTTTTTTCCGTAGAACCAAAGAAAACCTGGAACGTAGGAAAGAATTCATCATAGATGAAAAACAGAACGACATTGAATTTGAGAAGCTTCGAATAATTAAAGTTCAAGAAGAAGAAGGATTACATTTGTGGACTCAAGGGCACGGAACAGCTTCGGTATTCGCAACAAAGATATGGTGGATTATATGATAGATTTTGAGAGGAAACTTAAACATCGTGATGCTGGGTTTGGGTGGCTGTACGAGCCATGCTGTAATCGAAAAAACGAGTTAGAAGTCATTGATGATGCCAGCAAGATATGTAAATAATACTAATAAAAGTATGTAAATTCCTAAATCAATTGTTTATAATATCCTAGAACTCGAAGCTTAACGATGAAATTGCATACATTGCGTTGGTTGGAGGTAGCTTCGAAGTTGTTGAAGTCGGTAGGAGAATATATTTCAAGGGGTGCACCGGTACCCATAAACCTATCTCGGGGTAAATGCTGTATATGTGTGACAGAATGGTGAGATATAAATTAGAGTCCGATGAGAATATACTCAGTCAATATTGGGTTTCTGTTGTGGAAGAATGGGTTATAGCTTCAGTCCTCGATTGTTCGAAAGTAATGGGGTGATGGGGGTCTGTAAACTTTGCCAGAAAGAAATAAAATTGAATAAACATAAATCCACGAGTAATGTGTGGAAACATTTGAAACGCTGTCATCGTGAAGAGTTTGAAAAAAATATTGGAAAGAAAAAGGTAGATCAACTATGCAAGTCGTCAATGGATGAAGTGACAGGAGATATTGACGAAAAAATGTGGTAGATCTAGTATGAGATGAAGAGCCCGTCTGATGATAATGGAAACAGATATGAATTACTTCTAACATTCAGTCCATCTAAGATTGAAAAACTGACCTCTCTGGTAATATACAGTATATGAGTCTAGATTGATTGCGCAGTAGAAATAACTAGGTGTAAGTTATCAAAGCTGCAAATGATAGAACAAAATGTAGAGATAAGTGGAGATATTTGTTATGGATTGTATAAAACAACGACTGAAAAACTGTACATAAGTTAGGTTAGGTTAGGATAGCATGATTACATCTTTTAACAAAACATACCATGAAGCTGATGCACATAAAATATCTTGTATCAACAGCAAGGATGTTATTCTATGGGTAAGGTTAGGTTGGGTTGGTATTAATGTAACTGGCAGAGTATGGTAACCCTCTGCACAAAATGTATGTAAATGCCTACCTGGTGTCGACACATGTGTCGACACTGTGACGCTAATGACCCTGTATATATGCATTGTGTCGACACATGTGTCGATACATGTGCCGACACAGTGACGCTAACGACCCTGTATAGATGCATTGTGTCGACACATGTGTCGACACACGTGTCGACACGTGTGTCGACACAGTGACCCTGATGACCCTGTATATATGCAATGTGTCGACACATATGTCGACACATGTGCCGACACAGTGACGTTAACGACCCTGTATATATGCATGTAAACAAAGTTTATATAAAAATGGACTCATATCTGTACTCATTCAGATAGCGGTCGACTTTCAGGGAAGAAAGATATCGCCCAGTACGATATGGAAGTATTTTACCAGAAAGGAGAACACGGGGGTATGTGTTATTTGCAATAAGGAGATAAAATTAAGCAAATCAAGCTCCAGATTCGGGTTTTGGCGCCATCTCAAAGGACACCATTATATTCAATATGATAATCTTAAAAATGAACGAGGAAATATAAGATCTAAGGATGCAATGGGCGCATTGATAGAACCTAATAACCCGGAGTTGGGTTTCCAATCTAATGTTATAGACGACGCTCAACAGGGTGCAAGCGTAAAAGAAAGTGCGATGCCGGTATCAACCAAACGTGGTATGTATAAAGATTGGGTGAAATGGGGGAAGTATACCCAAACCTTAGCCGGAATTGAAAATAATGAAAATAAGGGGAAAACGTGGGATACTTTCAGTGGAATGGATATCAGTGATAGTGATATCGAGGATATGTCATGTGTAGAAAAACCTACAAACGTTGAAGGAAACCGAAATATCAAATGGGGTGATGAGAGGGTGACAAGTATAAGAAGTGAAAAATTGCATAATAAAATCAAATGTATATCTGATTTAGTTTCAAAATTATTAATAATGCAACATGAGGAGAGGGAATCATGTCTCAAACGTTTGAGTGCTAGGAGAATTATGTTTATTTCGGAAATCTGCGGGAATATAATTAATGGTAATGTGGGCAATAGCAAGAAGAAATCTGAAACGATTCGATGTCATAAACCTGTATAAGTAATTAAAAAAATAGCCTCCATTAAAAGCTCGCTGAAGACTAAATACAAAGTTTCGGTTACAAGGATAGGATTGCAAGTGTTGCATACATTTCTCCCCCAGGTCGGCGTTTATCTAAAATGTTAACAAAGGGCGTTAGTCTAGAACACCAATAGATCAGAGAAAAAAAACATACCCAGATGATAAATCCTACACCGATAGGACGAGTCGACAGCTTCAGGTGAGGAATAAATATTCATTTTGATGAAGAACCCACAGAGTGGCACTGGTACCAAGGATCAAGATAACACAAGAGAGGGAGGTCGAAGTCATTACTTATGTTTCGTCGAGATGCTCACGTCGAAATTTGGGTGTGAAAAAGTTATGTTTTCGTATTAATGATATTCCATGAAAATATATATGTAAATATAAAATGTGTAAAAATCTATTAACAATAAAAATAATATATCTAATGAATCTTTGTTTGCAATATCCTAAATTTAACTCGAATGAACTAGCATTAAAAATGCACTAAAACGCCTCTTCCCACACGTTAAAAATGTGATAAATATCAAGCTTATTGGAGTTGTACCTAGGTACCCAAGCTATCGAAGATATATATCTCATCAGGTGGAGGGTAGCCAAAACCGTAAATGCTCTTGGACCCATCCATCCAGTAAATCGTCTTCGAAATGTTAAAGTATACATTTACACGCTGCCAACCCGCTCCTAAAAAACTGCTACGCTATCGGCCCCGAAACAGTCATCATGATCCTCAAGGAAAAAAAGTCCGAATAGTTCATCCACTCCAAATTGGATTCATCGTGCTTGAAAAAGCAAAGCAAAAGTCTACAGCTTCTTCTGTGACACACTGAAGCCACGCTACGGTGACAACGTCTCGCTCATCTACTCGGACACTGACATGTTGCTGATCCAGCTCAAAAAGCTTGGGTGACATTGAAGCGGAAATGCGCCAAGCACCCTTGGCTGAATTCACTGACTCCTCCAACTATCCCAAAAAATCACCCCTTGTTCGGTGAATCCAAGAAAAGACAGCTAGGACTACTGAAAGCAAAACAGCTGACCATTTTGCTTACAACCCAAGTGTTACAGCATGTTGCTTGAGTCCGACGCTACAAATCGGCTGCTAAAGGTGCCAATTACCAGACACAAGCCAAAATCAAACATGAACAATACAGAGATATACATAACCAGAAAACATACACACACTTTGAGACAATACACAACATTCGTGCGCAAGCAGCACTATCAAAAACTCTTGCCTATGGCCACCCGGACAGACGCAAGCCGGGTGAGACCGTCTTTGGCGTATGTAGTCGACTTAATAATGAAAGTACGTGTACCACAACAGGTTTTATCCTCTAAATGATCATAAAATGTAAATTATCCGTGTATGCTCTTATGTATATACAAATAAATAAATTATAATAATAAACTTGTCTCATAGTCCACCAAAATAGGTCATTGAAAAAAATATGCATTGGAAAGAACTGTAACGAAACCCATGAAACAAAACAATATAAATGATTCTATATAAAATAAATAAATATATATAATTGACCTTGATTGATTGTCCACCTGTAATATGTTTTTGAACATGCGTAAATGTCGTGCCAAAACCCTAAAATTGTTCACTTAAATGTGTATATGAACCCATTAATATATATGTATAAATAAACCTTGTTTCATTGTCTTCAGAAAAAAAAACATCTGAAAAATTACGTGAACGTATCTGTAACTATTTGTTTCTTAACAGTGGATTTTGACGAATCTATGAACAATATATACATTAAAATGCGACAAAGCGAGTGGATTTAATCAATAATATCAATCGTACAATATAAAATATCATGTAAAAAACAATGGCTTTCATTCAAATGAGTCATTCAATAACAAACGTAGTAATAAATATCATGCCCTCCTACCGTGCGAAATATTCCAAAACAATCATATATAGCATTGACAAGACCTAATAACGTACATCTATATAATCCGTACGTAAGCAATCGTAAATGAAAGCAACCAGATCTCGTAAGGTAACTGAAATTTTCCCGTATGGAAAACTAATCTTTGTGTAACCGCACATCCAGAGATAAAATCGCTGATTGTCATGGCTAATTACCACTTGCGGTTGAATCCCTCCCCTCTTCCCCACCCGTCCCGGGCAGTCTCTATGTACCATCAGTAACTCACTTGACCACAGGAGCAATTGTCTTAACATATAACTATATTGCCCGAGATATACAGCGACTAAGTCAGACACACTAACAAATAACGTTCATCCTAACAAATACATCGGCCGACTCACAAAAAATTTGCGTTCTTGGTTTTTCAATGTACCATCAGTAACTTAATTGACCACTAGATCAATTTGTCTTAACATGTAACTACAATGTCCGAGAAATACAGCGGCTGAGTCGGACACATTAACAAATAACATACTTCATAACAATTACATTCGATGAAAGGTTCAAAGACCTAGTCATCCTATATCAAAATCTTTCACAAAGCATATTCGCTCCCTATATATCCAGGGCATATTTGCTTCCCATATATCCAAGGCACTTTCGCTCCCCCATATATCCAGGGCCTATTCTCTCCCCCATTTATCCAGGGCTGTTTTGGGACGCCTATCTCCAGGGCTGTTTTGCGCCGCCTATCTCCAGGGCTGTTTTGCGCCGCCTATATCCAGGGCTGTTTTGCGCCTATATATGCTACTGATAAGCAATAGCCCGGCATCCCTGCAATGTCCTCGCAGTCTTCATAGCCCTATAGCCCGGCAAAATCATCGCAGTCCCAATACCCTGATAGCCCTGCAATGTCCTCGCAGTCCTAATAGCCCCAGAGCCTGGTGAAATCATCGCGGTCCCATTAGCCTGCTAGCCCTGCTTTGTCCTCGCAGTCCCAATAGCCCCAGAGCCCGGAGAAATCATCTCGTTCTCATTAGCCCGATTGCCATGCGATGTACTCGCACCCACAACAGATCGATTGGTCTGCAATGTCAACGCTGCCCCCAACAGCCCGATAGCCCAGAAATGTTCTCGCAGCCCCAATAGCCCGATAGTCATGCATATCCCTTCAGCTGCACTCTCACCTTCTGCCACTCATCTTTAATTACTTCACGCCGATCTTGGTCAGTGAGTCTTAGTTCATTTTTGTCGATGGTTCGCTGCACTTTCCTGAGCACCCGTAAAAACTGCTGCTCAAATTCTGGAAAACAATTAACAAGTCGAAATTTAAGCACAAATGCTATTGGTGGATCTGTATTAGCAATGGTTCAAGTGAGTCATAAATTTTTCCTTATCATGTTTTTATTAACGATTCAGTATGTTAAATTCAATACCATTGACGCATTTAGAATTTACGTTGAATTACGTGAAATTTGCAGTTAGTGCTCAAGGTAATAGCATAATGTTTCTTTCGAGAGGCTGTATTGATAAACGACTTAACTTTCATTTAAATAATTCGAAATTTATTCCCCAGATTATAGTCTTGTGCTAACCAGATCACCAATATGTATCTCGATGCAATGATTTTTTGACGGTCACTCTGTCATATCGCTGTCGAAACGTATGAATTCAATTACAGCACTTTGGTCTCCAGTGGAGTATTTCCAGTGTGTGTTTTTTAAGCCCTTTTGAAAGCGAATGAAATTATTAGCAGTAAGCGTTGAATTCAGTACTTTAAGTATCTGTAAAGCTTTTATTTTTCTATGCATGTAATGCGAGTTCCTGACGTTGTGTACAGCTAGACGTGTCTTTGGTTACCGATTCATTAGACGAAACACCAAATACACAATTATCTCCTCGACAAGAAGCTTTTTCCTGTAAGCAAGTAGACTAAATCTGAAATTTGATCGATAATCATTTACATAATCAGCATTGACAACATTTTTAGGTTGATACTAAAATATAATGAGAAAGGTATACGGTTAAAGATATCACATTCAGAATATTTGAAATAGTATACGAGAAAAATCTGAAAAGATTAGATACTGTTTCACTAGTGATCAAAATCGACCATCAATAACTAATATACTTTGTTCAATTCATATTTGAAATGACATAGTATATTTTGATACATGTGTTTTAGGGTATTTCTACAAAAAACGCATCACTATAGTGCACATGTTCAATTCCAAATAACAATCAAAACAAAACATCGTAACAGATAAAATGCAAGGCTATTTATCTGGCTTTACTGTGCGCCGTACAAAATAATAACATATTTATCTAATGCAAACAAAATCACAAACGTACGTCTGATGTTGATGTGGAGTATCGCATTGAACAACTGTTGTGCTTTCAGAAGAAGAAAATATTGTAACCATTGTTTTTGATAACTTTACATCGGTCGTATTAGTTGGTCCATTTCAATATGAAGGCTGCAATCCGGGGTAATCGACTTTCCCACTAATTTTTCATTCAATAAATAAGATGGATGACCTAGATAAATGTATGTTCATTTCACAAGTGCGAGGCTTGTTCAAATTTATCTCAAATGAAGGTGAAGTTTTGACTAGAACGTGATTGATCAGATCTTACCATAATGGAGGATAGGATTGCCAATGATTACTTACTGGTCATTGATGTCCGTTATTTTTATAACCTAATTTCCGATTTATAAATGCATCAAACATTCAATTTCAATGAGGTTCCAAATAAACAGATAAAAAAAAATACTTTTACACTATTATAACCCTACAAAGAACTTTCGTTGAAGTGACTTTGTCAGGCGTACTGAAACCAAACAAAATGCGAAACGTTTGTGAAATTTCCCATTTCAAAATGAACAGTTCACACACCATCATTCCATTTCAAGCCATTTGACAGTACGTTACACGATGAAAGCGACCAAATGAAGATTGGGATCGCATCTTACCAATGCCCGGAATAGTCGCCATCCTACCTGTCTTCTCTCCAGTGCCCGTGAGTGGGATGGTCGTCCCCCAGCTCGTCATCTGTTCATCACCAATGTGTGGAATAGTCGCCATCCTACCTGCATTCTCTCCAGTGCCCAGCTTGCCATCTGTTCATCTCCAATAGTAGAGTATATGTCGCCTAATATGCACTGATGACTAACTTAAAAAAATCGACGGTAGTTTTTGCACACCACGTTGACGGGGGTCAGCCGCAATGCTTTGACTCACCATCGGAGGTGGTCGGAGCCTAACGGGCAAAGGCGAGGCCGCGCGAAGGAAGTGGTTTCGGACAGACGGATAGCTTTTCGGATTATTAGATTGTTAATAGGTTATATTATTACATAAGGGTATTAGCATTTCAATACTTGGGTATATTGTATTGCAACTTCGTTGCATGTTATTGCACAGTCATGATGATTTTTTTTTCAACTTTGGTAACATTTCAACGTCGTTCGACATTGATCCATTTACACGTGGCATACATTCAATTAGTTTATTGTTATTTCCTGCGATTGTTTTTTTTTATCAGTACCCTTAGCGCACCGTTTTACTTACTCCTGCAGTAACTCCTTCTCTCGTTTTCTTTGTTATCAGACATAGAGAGCTATAATAATAAATTAGGTGACTGAAATATTCTTAGAGGAGAATCACCCATGAGTATAATTGTCCCATTTGGTGGTTGATTGGTGGATTCGTAGCGGTTAGGGTTGCGATATTTTGTCTGTTTGGTTCATTTATCAATATATATTCTTTTATAGGATTAGTGTGGTAGGTATGTTTTATACCTCAGTTTGTAGTCTTAGTATGCGATCGAGCCTGTATGGTACCAGACTGAAGGTTGGATTTCAGGCAATGTTCTGTATATTTTTCCAGTCGTTTATTTTATATGCATATAATATACAGTATATAGTAATAGTATGGTACAATAGTTTGGTTGTTGGCGGGTTAATGTATATTGTTCTTTGGATGCAGTAGCTTCGTTACGATAGTCTATCTACCCCTATAATGCATTATTAAGTTTTGAAACAGTTATATCAGTGTTAATTGACGCGGTGTTCCAATAGCGAGAGTACCTGAACGATATGGATTTGTTGTGAGTTAATATTGTATGTTATGTATACTTAGTAATGATCGGTTGATTTATGTTAAATTTGTATTTTTTTGGGGAATTTGGATAGTTATCTCATACAATTTTATTAATTTTAAATGCCATTTTAGGATTGCATCATCCATGTATCACACTATTTCAGGCATAATTGACTCGGTTATTGCATTGCATCATTCTTCTTATTTATTATATCTTGACAGTTTTAGTATGGGTCTTTCGGTTGTGTATGTTTTCTGTAGAGTTTCTATCTTCGATGTAATGTATTGGGTATTTTTATACAATTTAGGATATATCAAGTTTGTATCTGCAATGTAGATCATTATTTCAGGTATAATTTAGTTACAAGCTGTATATTTTTTGTGTTATATATATATTTTTTACTTTCTGGTTCAATGTTTGACTTCGTTATTATAGATATAGAAGACCCCATTTGTTTCACACTTGGTCTTGTTGTTTGCTTATCGTCTGTTTATTGAAGAAACATTCTTCAACGTTTAGGAGGAGTTAGAGATTCCTATAGGTAAAAGCTCGTTCTGTTTATGTTTATTTGTTGTAAGAAGACCGATTTATTAGGATGGATACCCAATGTAGTACAAATTTATCGTCGGTTACAGCAGAGTTGATCATCTTATCTGGCTATTTTTTATAGCTATTATTATTGTATGATTTTTCCACGATAATCAAAGGAATGTATGTTTAAGATGTGTAAGTCCGTACTGCATCTTTGTGGAATATCGTTATTGAAGCTAGCAGTGTACAGTGTAAAGTTTTAAAAGACGATTTTCTAGATGCATGGGTCCTGGTGTAGAGGAGGTTCACACTCTTATGATGGTCATTTGGAGTTCGTCCATGTGCAACGTGATATTTTTTACGTTCTTGTGGATGTCAGTCTTATCTTCTGTGTGTTTGTTAGAGAGGTTATCCGACAAGCTGCCCACTTCTGTAGTGTTTTACTTAGGTTGTCAGTGAACAGATCGAAAGATTTTTTGTAGCCACACTCAATGAGACTAATGTCAGGCCCATTTTCGACAACTGTACCTGTGTATAGTGTCTTTGTTATGTCCAGGACGTGACTTTGCTCGACGTTGCTCAGAGATAACGTACTAAACAGATGCATGATACGTCTGAGGTACTGTACTCTGACTGGATGTGTCCTTTGAAATTTGTATGGCAGTGGTAGATTACTGAGAAGTGACCTAGTAAAGCATTGTAAAGTTCGTTGCTATGACACAGTGGGCTTGGATTTGTACTACTAGAGGCGTAGCATCAGTTAGGTCTATTAATTTTGTTATAGATTTGAACAGGTATCGTAGTAAAAATAACATTATTCCCATGAACTCAGTGTTAAATGTCAGATTTTTTCGGTATGACTGTTATGTTAGTACATATATGTTTTTTTTATCAACCAGACAACCTGAGGAGTTAAAGTGTAGGATTATTTCTATTTATATAAGATCGGTAGTGTTCATCGACATCGTGTATTGATTGACCATATACCTTTCTATTATTTAGTAGGTTTTATCATCTGGGTGTGGTAAGATACACCGCATATAATAGTTAATCATCGTCGGTTAGGGTATAGTAGAGAATCTTATTTAGCTATTTTATTGTTGTTGGTGTATATTTCGATTGGTTATCATAGGAATATATCTGTATTTAATATAAATTCGCTTAATTTCATTTAATGATGGGTATAAAATACGCTGAATTGGATGTAATGATCCAAAATATTGGTAGGTTTACCTCATTGTCATCTTGGAGATCTATCCTATTGGATTTATGTAGGGTGGTAGTGTTAAAAAACTCTTCACTAATTTAATGTTCATCTCAATTATGTTATCCGCTTACACGTCTTTACTAGATGCTTGTTCCCACAAGTCTTACTTTTATAAATGTTTGTAATCCATTTTCAGTTTAGACACTTTGAAGTTATTGATCAATTCAGGCTTTGTTATGAGATTGCGTTCTAATTCAGAATATATGACGTATTCGAGCATTCACCAGATCCACTGTAGCAGTTTTCCCTAAAGATTTGTGATGACCGCAGTAAACCTAACCCATCCTAACCTAATTTTCCCACGGATTGTATATATTTTCCCCGTTTTCATATTTATGTTAAATTTTTTTCATTGATTTAAGCTTTATTCGTATCAAATCTATCCACTTGTCTCTGTAGTTTTAAGAATCTTTAGCAGATTGTATGCCTACATAAATATATATATTTTTCACTTTGCTTGTTACATGTCCAGTAATTTTGTTTCATTTCAAGTAACGTAGGTGATCGCTCGTTGGTAGACTGTAGAGTTCAAAACGTTTATGTAAGCTATACCTCATAGGTCAGTGATTGTTATGGATGTTAAAGCGTTAGCAAGTTTTATGTATTTTTTTTTACGGTTAAAATAAGTTTTTTTTTGTGTAGTGTTGGATGTGTTGCTCCTACCATTTTCGTCTATTATAACGATTATTGAATAAATCTACTCTAACAAATTTACTACAGATTTGTAATGTAAGGTCCGCAGTCAACAAGATCTAGGATATAATCCATGTCTAAGGTACATAATTAGAGAAATATATATCAATGTACGACGACATGGATCTAGAGAAATATATATATAAATTTACGACAACAAATATCATATATCAATGAATGCAAAAAAAGTTACCATACACTGCCAAATATATTAATGAGTAAGCAACCTAACCTAACAACATCCTAACCAATAGTTATGTATTTTTATTCAAGTTTGATGCTTATGTATGATATTGATTTGTATGAAAATCTCCATTTGGGCTGTATATTTATCATATCAAAATCAGTTTGATTACATTTCTCCAATTTAATCCAGCAAATATCCTTTTGCAGATGCTTAGAGTCCAGAATTTTATCGATATCTCTGTTACATGTTTGGATGAGACTCAACAGGCAGGATCCAAAAGAAAAAATTCACTTCAATTTGTTACACTTCTTTCAACGTGGAACAGTTTCACGCGATGTTAGGTTCAAATATCTAGTCATCCTATTCATCTTAACCAATATTTTTTATTTTATTTAAGTTTGATGATTATGGATGATATTTAGTAATTATTTTGTGCGATATACACATCAAATCCCTCCACTTAGTTATATTTTTTACGTTTATTATAATATCACACACCAGTACACACATGAACACTTCTGTACGCATTTACAGGGTTGTGAGTCTCACTGTGTAGGCACATACACACATTTGTATGCATATAAAGCGTCGGTTAACATCTGTAGCGTTTTAACTCTGTTATATGACTTTTTCCATTAGAACAAAGCCTCTCGTTTTTTGTTACAAGATATTTAATGTGAACCAGCATCACGTCATGTTATCTGAAAAGAACTAATCATCTTAACCTAACCTTTTCTATCCATGAATGATAATTTATCGATCATCTTTTCGTGTATACATATGTTACTTTTTCATCGATTTATGATAGATTCATATCCATCCTCTCCACTCCGCTCTACATTTTGAGCTATCTTATGCAGTTTTGATTCACACTTACAATTTTGATGTAGCAAATTTAATCTATTTTCTTATGCAAGTTACATCGATTGTTTTGATTGTTATACATTTTTTCATGTGATTCTTGATTTTACATATTATACACACTCATAAAAACTTTACCTAACCTAATTTTATTTATGGTAATCAGTCATTGCTATATACATATGAAGCCCTTCAAACGACTCTAAATATCACTTTGACAAATATGCTATTTATTTTGATGTCACTCTCATTCCATATTAGTCACCAGAGAGAACCCATTTTCAAACTTAGATGGTTTGAATGTTACGGGTAATTCTTATTATTTTTGATTTTGACACAATTTTACATCACTTTAACATGTTATTCACACCCATCATATCCTAACCTAACCTTACGTACGGTATTCAGTCATTGATATATAGATCTGAACCAGTCCAGATGACTCTAAATATCACTTTAAAATACATGTTATTTATTTCGTTGTCACTCTCCACCCGTATTAGTTACCAGAGAGGCCCCATTTTCAAACTTTGATGGATTGAATGCTACAAGTATTTCAAATTTGTATCCATATTCATACAAACGGACACATAGTCTCACACCATGTTTTTCTCAATTTACTTCAATATCTCCACTTGACTCTACAACCTTTGACAACTTTCATCTCTGATTTTCATTTTCTTTCCAATAATTTTCATATTCTTGACGATGAATTCGTTTCAAGATCTGATCGGACTCTGAATTATATCATACCAATCTGTATCACGTCTAGATCATTTACCTCGAGATAGGTACCTGGCATCATTTCACGCCTTGAAACATATTCTTCTTCTGATTTCGACAACTCGATGTTACCTCCGACTGACACGATGTTCACAATTCATTACTTAACCTTCGAGTTTAGGAGAATATAAACAGTTCATTGGGGACGTACATAGTTTTTATTAGTATTTAGTGGCATCATCAATAACATCCACCTATTTTTATTTTATTTTAAACAGCATTGTTCGTCATCCAATCGCACTTATCATCACTATATTTCAGTATACTCTCAAAATCCTTCATCTACTCCATCATATCTTTGGTGCGAATACCGAAGGCTGTTCCGTTCCCGTGTGTCCACAAATGTATTAATTCTTCTGCTTGAACCCTAATTATTCGAATCTTCTCCAATTCAAAGTCATTCTGAGCTTTATCATTGAGAAATTTTTGCATACGATCCAGTTTTTCTCTTATTCTTAGGTATAATTTGTTGCCCACTATCTCAGCTTTATACAATCATGATGATGATTTTCAATTTGGATCATATCAATTTTGATAATTTGCTTTTCTTATTCCCCCTAAACTTACTTACATACGAATGTAACTCGTCCACATTAGTTACCTAAAGCAGACTTCCTTTTTCGTGCATCCATATTTGAATGATATCTCCCACTCTTTTGATTCTTGTTTTTCCATTCTGAGATAACTGTTATTTGCAACACTAGTCAATATTTTGCTCGATCCGACTCATATCATCTTCGGAGATTTCTTCTTCCAGCACTTGCAAACAAAATTTTGAGTTATGAATGTTCATTTCTGTTTATTCTATGACGAAAAGTGTGTCTCCGCTTGATCTCAACGTATCACTGATTTCATTCTCGGTATCCAGCTAGCTATTATAAATTATTACATGTGTTTCTTCATAAAACATTTGGCCTAACATTAC
Organism: Gammarus roeselii; assembly: GCA_016164225.1. NCBI lineage: Eukaryota > Metazoa > Arthropoda > Malacostraca > Amphipoda > Gammaridae > Gammarus > Gammarus roeselii. Next base: position 5,537 of record SDVV010004955.1, on the reverse strand, counting down.
TCGCCTAGGTCATCAACTGTGTATGTGTATAGGGCTGTGTACGTATGTGAATGTGTATATTCAAGCGTATGTACGTGTTACAAGAGTTAAAAAATGTATAACACAAATTAAAAATTCAAAATTTCAGTAAAATTTCAAATTTTCGAGGGATACCACCTAACTCAAATAGCCAAGTTATCACTTCAATTGACCGATTTGGCTCTGTCGCCCCTCGAAAATTTGAAATTTTATTGAAATATTGAATATTAAATTTGTGTTTTATATTTTTTAACTCATGTAACACGTGCATACTCTTAAATATACACATTCACATACGTACAGAGCCCTATACACATGCACAGTTGATGACTTAGGCGACTAATGTTAGCCCAAATGTTATGCAAAAAAACGCATGTAATCAACTTATAATAGGTAGCTGGAGACCGAGAATGGAGTCAGTGATACGTTGAGATCAAGCGGATACACACGTTCCGTCATAGAATAAACAAAAATGAACATTCATATCTCAAAATTTTGTTAACAAGTGCTGGAAGAAGAAATCTCCGAAGATGATATGAGTCGCATCGAATAAATTTTGGCTAGTGTTGGAAATAACAGTTATTTCTGAATGGAAAAACATGAATCATAAGAGGGAGTTATCATTCATATATGGATACAGGAAAAAGGAAGTCTGCTTTGGGTAACTAATGTGGACGCGTTAAATTCGTATGTAAGTAAGTTTAGGGGGAACATGGAAAGTAAATTCTCAAAATTGATTTGATCCAAGTGGAAATCATCATCATGATTGTTATAAAGCTGAGGTAGTGGACAACAAATTATACCTAATAACAAAAAAAAAATGGATCGTATGCAAAAATTTCTCAATGATGGAGCTGAGAATGACTTTGAATTGGAGAAGATTCGAATAATTAAGATTCAAGAAGAAGTGATACATTTGTGAACACACGGGAACAGAATAGCCTTTGGAATTCGCATCAAAGATATGGTGGAGTATCTGAAGGATTATGAGAGTATACTGACATATAGTGATGATAAGTGCGATTAGATGACGAACAATGCTGTTTAAAAAAAAAAGGTGGATGTTATTGATGATGCCACTAGATACTAATAGAAACTATGTATGTCCTCAATGAACTGTTTATATTCGCCTAAACTCGAAGGTTAAGTAATGAATTGCGAACATCGTGTCAGTCGGAGGTAACATCGAATTGTCGAAATCAGTAGAAGAATATGTTTCAAGGCGTGAAATTATGCCAGAAACCTATCTCGAGGTAAATGATCTAGATGTGATACAGATTGGTATGATATAAATCAGAGTCCGATCATATCTTGAAACAAAGTCATCGTCAAGAATATGGAAATTATAAGGAATAAAAATAAAAATCAGAGATGCAAGTTGTCAAAGGTTGTAGAGTCAGGTGGAGATATTGGAGTAAATTAAGAAAAACATGGTGTGAGACTATGTGTCCGTTTGTATGAAACTGGATTCAAATTTGAAATACTTGTTGCATTCAATCTATCCAAGCTTGAAAATGGGGCCTCTCTGGTAACTAATACGGGTCGCGAGTGACAACGAAATCAATAACATGTATATGAAAGTGATATTTAGAGTCTCCTATATCAATGACTGAATATCGTACGTAAGGTTAGGTTAGGTTATGATGGGTGTAAATAACATGTTAAAATGATGTAAAATTGTGTCGAAATCCAAAATATTATAAATTCCCCGCAACATTCAAGCCAACTTAGTTTGAAAATGGGTACTCTCTGCTAACTAATATGGGATGAGAGTGACAACGATATACATAGCATTTATGTTAAAGTGATATTTAGAGTCGTTTGGAGGGCTTAATATGTTTATAGCAATGATTGAATACCATACATAAAGTTAGGTGAGGTTAGGTTTTTATGAGTGTGAATAACATGTATAATCAAGAATCACATGAAAAGAGGTATAACAATCAAAACAAACGATGCAATTTTACTAAGAAAATATATGAAATTTGCTAGATCTAAATTTTAAGTGTGAATCAAAACTACATAGGATAGCACAAAATGTAGAGCGGAGTGGAGAGGATGGATATGAATATATTATGAACCGATGAAAAAGTAACATGTGTAAGCACGAAAAGATGATCGATAATATATCATTCTTGGTTAGAAAAGGTTAGGTTAAGATGATTAGTACTTTTCACATAACGTGACGTGAAGCTGGTCCACATTAAATATCTTGTAACAAAAAACAAGGGACTTCGTTCTAATGGAAAAAGTCATAGATCAGAGTTAAAATGCTACAGATGTTAACCGACGCTGTATATGTATACAAATGTGTGTATGTGCCTACACAGTGAGTCCTACAACCCAGTAGATGCGAACAGAAATGTTCATGTGCGTACTGGTGTGTGATATTGAAAAAAATAAAAAATATACTTATGTGGAGTGATTTGATATGTATATTGTACAAAATAATTAATAATATCATACATAACTATCAAACTTGAATAGAATGAAAAAAAAATTGGTTAAGATGGTTAGGATGACTAGATATTTGAACCTAGCATCGCGTGAAACTGTTCCACATTGAAAGAAGGGTAACAAATTGAAGTGAATTTAATCTTTGGAATCCTACCTGTTGAGTCTCATCCAAACATGTAACAGGCTATCGATAAAATTCTGGACTCTAAACATTTGCAAAACGATTTTTGCTGGATTAAATTGGAGAAATTTATTCAAACTGATTTTGATATGACAAAAATACAGCCCAAATGGAAAGTTTCTTATGTATCAATATCATACATAAGCATCAACTCGAATAAAAATACGTAACTTATGGTTAGGATGACTGTTAGGTTAGGTTGCCTACATATTAATGTATTTGGCAGTGTATGGTAACTCTTTTTGCATACATTAATATTTGATCTATGTTGTCGTACATTGATATTTATATTTCGCTAATTATGTACCTAAGACATGGATTATATTCTAGATCTTGTTAACTGCGGACCTTACATTACAGATCTGTAGTGAATATGTTGGAGTAGATTTATTCAATAATCGTTATAATAGACGAAAATGGTAAGAGCAACCCATCCAACACTACACACAAAAAAAATATATTTTTCTACCAGTAAAGAAACGTACATAAAACTTGCCAACGCTATAACATCCAAAACAATCACTGACCTATGCGGTAAATCTTACATAAACGTTTTGAACTCTACAGTCTACTAATGAGCGATCACCTAACATAACTGGAAATTAAACGAAATTACATGACATGTAACAAGCAAAGTGAAAAAAATATAGATATATGTAGGCACACAACCTGCTAGAGATTGGTAAAACTACAGAGACAAGTGGATAGATTTGATATGAATAAAGCCTAAATCAATGAAAAAATACATAATAGAAGTATGAAAATGGGAAAATATATACAATCCTTGGTAATATTAGGTTAGGATGGGGTAGGTTTACTGCCGTCATCACAAACCTTTAGTGAAAAATGCTACAGCGGATCTGGTGACTGCTCTAATAAGTCATATAGTCTGAATTAGAACGTAATCTCATATCAAAGTCTGAATTGATCAATAACTTGTAAGTGTCTAAACTGCGAACGGATCACAAACATTTATAAAAGTAAGACGTGCGGGAATAAGCATCTACTAAAAACGTGCATGCGAATAACATAATTGAGATGAATATTAAATTATTGAACATTTTTAACATTACCACTCAACATAAATCCGATAGAATAGATCTCCAAGATGGCAATGAACCGAACCCAAATCCAGTGTCGAGAGGTAAAACCTACCAATATTTTGGATCATTTCATCCAGCTAAGCGTATTTTATACCCAACATTCCATGAATTAAGCGATTTGATATTAAATACAAATATATTCCTATGATAACCAATCGAAATAAACACCAACAGAAAGTCGATGAACACTACCGATCTTATAAAAATATATATAATCCTGCAATTTAACTCCGAAAATGGTCTAGTTGATGAAAAACCATATACTAACATTACAGCCATATTAAAAAAATATGACATTTAACACTGATTTCATGTGAATAATATTTTTTTTACTACGATATCTGATCAAATCTATAACATAATTATTAGACATAACAGATGCTATGCCTGTAGTAGTACAAATCCAAGCCCACTGTGTCATAACAACGAGCTCTACAATGTTTCAAAAGGTCACTTCTCAGTAATCTACCATAGATATACAAATTTCAAAGAAAATATCCAGTCATAGTACATTACCTCAGATGTATCATGCATCTGTTTAGTCCGTTATCTCTTAGCAACGTCAAGCAAAGTCACATCCTGGACACAACCAAGAAACTATACAAAGGTACAGTGGTCACCAATGGGCCTGGCATGAGTCTCAATGAGTGTGACCACAGAAAATCTGGGGATCTGTTCACTGACGACCTAAGTAAAACACTGCAACGGTGAGCAGCTTGTCGGATAACCTCACAAACAAACACACAGAAGATAAGACTATCATCCACAAGAACTTAAAAAATATCACGTTGAACATGGACGAACTCCAAATGACCACCAAATAAGTGTAAAACACCTCTACACCATGATCCATGCATCCAGTAAATCGTCTTCTAAAACTTTATACTATACACTTGCTCGCTTCAATAACGATATTCCACAAAGATGCAGTACGGACTTACACCTCTTAAACATACATCCCTATGATTATCGTGGAAAAATCATGCAATAATATTAACTATACAAATGGCCAAATAAGATGATCTACTCTGCTGTAACCGACAATAAAATTATACTACATTAGGTATCCATCCTAATAAATCGGGCTATTTACACAAATAAGCATAAACAGAACTCCTCCTAAACGTTGAAGAATGTTCTTACAATAAACATACGAAAAGCTAACAACAAGACCAATATTTTAACAAATGGGGTTTTCTATATCTATAATAATGACGTCAAACATTGTACCAGTATGTAAAAAAATATATAAAACACAGAAAATATACAGTTTGTAACTAAATTTTACCTGAAATAATGTTCTACATTGCAGATATAAACGTAATATATCCTGAATTATATATAAATACCAAATACACTACATCGAAGATGGAAACTCTACAGAGATCATACACAACTGAATGACCCATACTAAAACGGTCAAGATATAATGAATAAGAAGTATGATGCACTAACCGAGCAAATTATGCCTGAAGTAGTGTACCATATGGAAGATGCCATCCTAAAATGTCCTAGAAATGACCAAAACTGTATGAGATAGCAATTCAAATTCCAAAAAACACTACAAATTCAACATAAATCAACCGATCATTACTAAGTATACATAACCTAATCTATTAACTTACAATAAATCCATATCGTTCAGGTACTCTCGCTATTGGAACACCGCGTCAATGAAACACTGATATAACTGTTTAAAAACTGGATAATGCATTATGGGGGTAGATAGATTCACGTAACGAAACTACTGCATCCTAAGAAAAATATACATTACCCCC
>SDVV010004954.1:0-19663 GCA_016164225.1 Gammarus roeselii | reverse complement strand
CTACAGCAGAAGCACCACGAACAGCTGCGGCAGCAGTACCACCACCAGCTGCAGCAGCACCATGACCAGCAGAAGCAGCAGTACCACGACCAGCTGCAGCAGCAGCACCACGACCCCCCGCCGCAGCACCACCCCGACCACCCGCAGCAGCACCCCGCCCAGCCGCAGCAGCACCACGCCCAGCCGCAGCAGCACCACGCCCAGCCGCAGCAGCACCACGCCCAGCCGCAGCAGCACCACGCCCAGCCGCAGCAGCACCACGACCAGCCACAGCAGCAGCAGCACCGCCACCTGTTGCACCAGCACCCCGACCAAAAGCAGTGCGGGTCACCACCCTGGCATAACTGCCTTGACCTGCAACAAGAGTCGGGAGCCCCCTCTCCCCACGTTGCCGGGCAGCACCAGCACCACAGACTACAGCCGAACCAGCCCCACACTCCTCCCCCGCCCACAGCAGGCTCCTCCTCCTAAACAACTCTTGGCGTTGCTTGTACGTAAGATCCCTCTGGATAAATACGCTTTCACACCCGTCCATACCTTTCAATTTCCTTGCATTCAACAGAATCTCACTCCTTGCTCTGTCATCATAGATCTTTGCTCTGAACATTCCAATCTGTCTGTCTACTCTATGGACCTCGTGCAAATCACATTCAGACCCAATCAGACGTCTCACCACGCCCTGAAAACCAGTCTTTACATCACCCACCGTCTCCCCCGGTGGGTGATGTAAAGACTGGTTATAGCAGACTTATAATGATAGATGTCCAGAGACATGAAGAAGTCTCTGTGAAAACAGGGTGATGAAAAAATGAAAAAGGAAAAATAGGCCACACTACAACACCTTGGCTCACTATTCACTCCATCAACGCAAACACACATAATTCGAGAACGAAGAAAACTACCAACTCACCTCAACACAACCCCAGAAACTCCAAATGCTTGCTACTTCAGAAGCAAAATTGGATAGGAAACATGAAATGCCTTTGAAAAATCAAGCATGGCCATATCCACCACCAAACCAGCATCAACAGACTTAACTACATCCAAATAGACCAGCAACATCTAATCCTCTGTTGTTACAGCCTTCCTAAATCCAAACTGTCTGGAAGAAAGGAGCTGGTAAGACTGAATAATCCACCAGCTCAGCAACAACAATCTTCTCCATCAATTTGCAGCAAACAGAGGTAAGGCTTACAGGACAACAGTTGAGGGGATCATATCTAAATTTACTTCTAAAAATTAGAATCACCAATGAACTCTTCCATGCATCAGGGAGCACTCCACTCAGCTGAGAAAGGTTAAAGATTATAAAGAGAGGCTGTGTCAATTGCACAGCACACTCCTTTAGCAACTTGGGGTGGAGTCCATCCAAGCCCATTGCTGAACTAACATTGAGCCCCACCAGAACGTCATGGACATTCCAAGACATTATGGCAAACTTGCTAATTTCGCCATCAAATAACTGGAAAGGAGCAGGATTGGGGGAAACATCCTCTCTATATATGTCAGAGAAGGCGGATGATAGGAGCTCAGCCATCTCCAGTGGATTGTAAACCAGCGGTCCACCTGCATTGCAAAGTGGTCCAACCCCCAGAGGACCTTTCTTCTTCCTTTGTTTATAAGCATGGAACAGCTTTGGGGAGTCAATATACCGTTGCATAAGGTATTCCTTGTACTGAGATTGGCTAAACAAAGCATGATTTTGAAACTGAGAGTGGAGATGAAGAAAGGTAGCTAGTCACTCCAAAGTATTTTGATATCATTTCTGCCAAACCTCCTTTCTGAAATCTTGTACTCATCCCATGCATTTACTCTCCTCACCTTCAACCTGTGGGGAGGCCTAACAGACCATGGTACCCTAGGCAAGTCTCCTGCAAGAGGCGCGTGTAAGTCTATCAGACTCCTCAGTATAGTGAGGAACACACTAAATGCCTCACAAACACAGAGGAAGGCAAATTCAAGAGGCCAATCGATTCCTGTTAATGCTTCCGTAATAGCGCCATAGTTACCCAGGTGCAAAGAATACTTCCGAGCTTGGTGTCTTGCACCATCAGGCTCCAAGACATTCACAAACAAATAATCACAAAAAAACTGGTGAGTGAGCACACCTTGGAAAAGGAGCCAAAACAACAACATCCCGAACACAATCTGGCTAGCTTGTAAAAAATAAATCCAGTATGTTGCCAGACAAGAGAAAAGTTGCTCCCTTACCCACTGATGCAAGCCACAAGATGCTAAGCAATCCAAAAACAGTTGATCCATCAAGTTAACATTCTCTTCCTGCACCAACCCATCCAACCACTTCACCAAGGGCAGGTTGAAATCCCCCAACATGACCACCTTGCGACCAACACAGAAGTCACTAATCAAACTTATCAGATCAAGATTTTCCTGATCACCATATGATGGAGGTGATCAGTTGAACCAGAAAGACTGCAGCTAGCTACATTTGGCAAGTCCAGACTAACCTTCTCATACTTCATTGGTCCAGATACAGCATAAGCATTCATAAATATAAATACAGCTTAAGCATTCATATGTATAAATACAGCATAAGCATTCATAAGTATAAATACAGCATTAACATTCATAAGTGTGAATACAGCATAAGCATTCATTGCTATAGATACAGCATAAGCATTCATTGGTATAGGTACTGCATAAGCATATTCTTTATTGGTATAGATACTGCATAAGCATTCATTGGTACAGGTACTGCATAAGCATTCATTGGTATAGATACAGCATAAGCATTCATTGGTATAAATACAGCATGAGCATTCATTGGTATAGGTGCAGCATTAACATTCATTGGTATAGATATAGCACAAACATACATTGGTATAGATACAGCATGACTATTCATTGGTATAGCTACAGCATAAGCAGTCATTGGCATATAGCTACATCATGAGCATTCATTGGTATAAATAGACAGGTCTGTTTAGAGCAAAAAGGATCAATGATGATTACAGACACAACTTATTGTCCCAAGCCCCTAGGCTGAGGAGCTTAGATGGTTTTTGGAGCCATTTTCATCCAGAAGGACTTTACTTACAGGTAGAGGGGTGTGTTGCTGGCTAGGAGGCAAGCTCTCATGAAAGGGTGATAAGGGGGAGAGGTGTAAATTCTTGGCAGCTGCTGCTGAGTGGGGGGCTGGTTGGTGTCAGTGCTGGTCAGAAAGGGCCTGTTCTTTCCGGGGATTCCTTTTATTGGACACAGGGCGGTGATGGTATAGACGGTCGCGTTGGGGGCATTGAGGTGGCTGCGGCAACGGGCCGTGGTGGCGGTGCTGGCGGCCGTGGCGTTGCTGATGACCGAGGCGGTGCTGGTGGTCGCGGGGATGCTGCCGGTCGAGTTGGTGCTGGCAGTCGAGGGAGTGTTGGCGGCCGTGGAAGTGCTGGCGGCCGTGGAAGTGCTGGCGGCCGTGGAAGTGCTGGCGGCCGTGGAAGTGCTGGCGGCCGTGGAAGTGCTGGCGGTCGTGGAAGTGCTGGCGGCCGTGGAAGTGCTGGCGGCCGGGGAAGTGTTGTCGGTCGGGGAAGTGTTGTCGGTCGGGGAAGTGCTGTCGGCCGAGGAAGGGCCGGCGGCCGAGGAAGGGCTCGCGGAAGCGGACGTGGTGTCAGGAGTGGCCATGGTCCTGGTTGTGGTGGTCGTGGAACTCCAGGTGGCAGTGAGGATGGTGTTTTAAACTAGCTAGGCAGTCCTTGCAGATAGATTTCACCATTTTGTGGTTGTGCTGTGTAAATTTGAATTCCCTCATGAATAAGACCCCTTATGTTGATCATATGGTGCAGCTGTGCCCAGTTAAGAAGCATGGAGTTAGTTTACATGTTGCAAACAATTTACCATTTGTGCTGGTTGAAGTAGGTCTTCCCAATGTTGCTGCCATTTCTTTTCTGGATTATGATGTTTCAGTTGTGGTGACTTACCGTTCACCCTCCTATTCGGCTGAGGAGGATGCTGAACTGATCGAATTCCTGCTGAAATTTTGTGTTGTTAGGGAGGTTGTTGTTCTTGGTGAATTTAACTTGCCTTCATTAGATTGGTCTGTAGACATTTTTAATAATTATATGCTTCCAGTTGATTAGCAGTTTCTTGATTGTTTTGCTCTTCTTGACTCGCTCAGTGGGATGAGGGAAAGTACTTTTATTCGTGATCTGGTGCTGACTACAGCATTGATTGGAACGGTCTGCTCCGTTCTACTGTCAAAAGTAGTTCTGTTTTCATGGTGTCTTTGTTTATAACCCATATAAGGTCCATCTTGGACTACTGCTCTTGTGTGTGGAATGTGGGATATTTGGGGGATCGGAGACTTTTGGAGTCGGTGCAGAGACTGTGGACCAGGGAAGTAGAGGGTCTGGGTGGAGTGGACTATGGTGAGAGGCTCAGAGATTGAGTTGTTTTTGGTCAGGGGGAGAATGTTGCGTTTGGATCTGGTGAAGTGGTGGAAGATTTTTCACTGTTCTGTGGATTTGAGTTGTCTGCTCTGATTGAGCAAGCTCCAGGTATTGGCACATGTGGTCATTCTTTCAAGCTGGTGGTTCCTCGCTGTTGGACAAACTATAAATGCAGATTCTTTTATTCTTGCTGTGTTCAGGTCTGGAACAGTCTGTCCTCTGATGTGGTGCAGTGCAATTCCCTTCGTGCCTTCAAGAGAGCTTTGGTTGAGGAGTTGGGAGGGAGGGGGGTGTTGTGCGAGTTTTGCTGGTATAGGAGATTTGATTTTGTGGTTTTGTTCCTGTGTTCTGACAGTTGTGTGCAATTGTTGACAATCTTCAGTGTTTTCTGTCGACCTATTTAGCCATATCCGACCAGCGGCCTGCTGCAGTTTTGATACCGTTTTGTTCTTTAGATTGCTGGCGCTCTAAGGTATACTGCCCTCCATACCCGCCTGCTCCGTTGGAGGAGCTGCTAGGGTTATGGTGGTCTGCAGAGGTAGTACTAGAGTGGTTTCAGGTTGGTTTGTACTGAAAGCATTTGTTTGGTTGGTCTGGTGTTGCCAATATTCGGAGCTCATTATACTATAGAAATTGTTTATTCAGGTGGCATTGGTGCGCTCTTCCTTGATCAGATCACCACAAGGGATTTAATAGATCTCAGGACTTCTATTGTAGTGAAAGTTGAAAAGAATTGCAGCATTTGAAATTTATTACGACTCTTTGACGCCAGCTCTTGTAAAACCAGGCGGAAAACTACATTAATATATATATGAAATCAATACACAACAGTATATTTTATGATCTGCTGCCATTATTTTTTTGGACTGTACACTTTCTTTCTCAAATAGACTGGAACTTTTGCAGGAGTTCCTGCATTTGAACGGGCCACTGCACCTTACAAGATTGCAGCACCACATGAAGCACATGGCAGTGTGAGGCTTATCACCAGTCCAGAAGTCAGTCGCCTGATTGTCCATCAGCTACACGCACTACACCACATCATCATATGTCACCACTTCAGCTTCGTAGGTTCAAAAAATTTTCTTTCTCACATGATAGTTGCTGCAAATTATGATTGGATGTTTCATAGCAATGATTTATAATTAGTTAGTAGCAAACCAAACCTATTCAAGGTGTTTTATTTATAGTCAAATGAACTGCTTACTTGCTTTATATATTTTTTATATCAAAATACTTGAACATTACTCCCTGATATGTAGTTTGGTTTGACCCCAAGTCATTAGGCCACTTGAAATATGAAGCTAATTCTTTTAATCCATTTCCTCAAACATGTTCGATTTGCCACCAAGTATGTCTAGGCCAATTGATTTATGAAGTTGAATGGTCTAACTGACATAGAGTTAATAAGCTCCTCTTTAAGCCTGTACAGCATCTATAGTAAGGAGAGCTGGGAGTTTCAACTTGTTTTTTTAACTTTCCGTCACGCAGAGTCTGGAAGACTTGAAGCTAAAATCATAACTTTTTAGACTTCAAATCCAAGCTTAAAACAGACCGTGTCATCTCACCTTGGTATCTCACCTTGGTGGCCTCGAAACTGCTCAACAAGCCAGCACAGCCAGAGTGCAGAGCAAGACAGGAGGCACAAGACTGGACAGGAGGCGTTGTTGGAAAGAGAAGGAAATTATACTAGAAGAGCATGTGGAAATATATAATTATTGCAAATAATGATACACCAAAAATATTGATATTTCAAATTTTGAATATCAACATATCAAACTTGAACATACCGACGCCGGCTTGCCTGCATAAGGCGTGCAAGCAGCTAACCTGATCTAGACGCGATCGCTCGCAGACATAAATGGCCACATCCGGGTCGGCACCCTCTCCTCCGGGGAGGAAAAGACTTGTCAATCCGTATGCGAGGAAGGGGGTAAACAGCTGAATTTCTTCGGTTTCGTTGCTTTTACTCCTGGTGGCGCCCCCTAGGCTTCTGTAAGGTTCTCGGGCCGCATGGAGTCACGGCCCAACCGAGGGGTGAATACCCTTATTTCCCTTCGGACTCTTCTCTTCTTCACCCTGCACTATTTCTCCGTATCTCCTCCATCCTGATTTGTTTACCTTTTATTTTCCTCATTTGCATCTTACGTTCAGTTCAAATTCCCTTTAACTTGTCTCGGACTCTTTTTCAACAACTCTTCTAATAGTCGTTGCACACAAACACACACACATGCACGTGCACACAGACACGCACACTCAAACATAGACATACCGGTTCTAACTATTCTCCTTTTGGGTGGCAAATAACAGCCAAGTTGCGCTTTCTTTCATGCAACCTGTTTCTAAGACTATTCCTCCTTCTTACCATTCCTGCTGTTCTTTTGCGTGAAATTTCCTACACCTAGTGTAGATCTCGCGCATGGGATCCCCGTTTTCTGTCTCTTCTTCATCTTCCCCCTCAGCAGGTGCTGGAGCGCGTAGCCCGGCACTTTAAGAACTTCTGCGGATCCTTAGGGATCTGAAGCAGGGTAGGTAGTGTGTTATTCCTCCTTACTGCCATCCGGGGAGTGCTGTCGGGACCATATGGCCTCGGCACTTTAGGAGTTCCTGTACCTCCTGTGGCAACCGTACATACCATTGACGTTCGCCGCCCAAAGGACCTTGACTTTGCGCAGTAGCAAACCTAACTCGAACATTAAAAGAAGAATAAAAACAAAGACTAACATGATGCAGCCCTATTTGCTGGTTTGGCATTCGGCACCAGAATGACGATGACTCCAGTGCGCTAGAAAGCCTCGTCACTCTAATTTAATCTACTCCTGGCGTATCCCATGTAACCAGCCTTAGAAAGATTTATATGGTTGTTTTTGTTATGGCCTATGAAGCTCTTTTCAGTCCTTGGCTCTGCTCTGGAGACATCCTCCCCAACCCTGGTCCTCTGACCATTGCTTCCACTCGGATCCCTTCAATCGTGAATAAGGCTAAAACTCAACTCGGAAGAAGTCGTCCTGCACACTCATGCTGAGCTCACTTCATACTTTCACTCCAAAAATATCACGATGGCTTGTCTCGCAGGAACCAGACTCACACAATCCTGTACCCTCGAAGCTATTCCTGGTTAAACTATTCTTTTAATGGACTGTCCTGTTGACTTGCTTGGTGGAGGACTCGTCATCCTAGTCAGAACAGCCATCCCTTATACTCCCCTGGAGATTTAAACTTGTGAAAGGATGACCCTAGCCTGTAATTTCTGGGCATCAGGGCCACCATTAATGACAACTCACTCGATATCATCAATTGATACACTCCCCAACCTACTTCCTATACCGTGATATCTACGCACTAAACTTCCAATTTCTCTTTGGTGATGCTGCGGTAGCGACGTTCTGGTTGTGGGCGACTTGAACGCCCACCATCAAGCCTGATCTTCTCAGATTAACTGCGAGAGCGTTTGCAAGAGGCTAATCTCTCGATGGCGCTATCAACTAAGGCTCCTAAGAGCGTTTGCTAGGCGGTAGTTCCATCCCCCTAAAGCTACTGGTTCACGGGTCACACGGGGTGAAGATCCAACTGGGGGGGGGGTGTGAACACTACTTTCCTTTCGGACCCTTTTACTCATCACTATCTCTTCTTCTCTACCCTTTCCTGGTTATGTTTTCACCTTGGTTACTCCTTTTACCTCGTTTGTTTTGTTGAAACTGCATCAACTCATCTCTCTACTCCTCTCGACAACTTTCCCCCGTAGTATTTTTTATTTTTAGTATTACTTTCTTCTCTTCTTTTTGTTGCTTTAACCTTTTTTATGCATGTTTTCCTAATTGTTAAATTTATAGCTACTCACCAACTATCAAGGTGGCCAAAGAAGCAAAGTTGACGACGGACCGCACTTTAAAGGATATGACTGCATCAGACCTCTGCGATATTGTGGATCGGGGGATGGGACAACCTTCAGCAAACCCGTTGCTGGGGTAGAGCTGTTGGAAGGTCCTGCTTAACCGTCGGAATATTATGTTTGCAGGGAAAACGAACCTCATATAGCTCACGTGTGGTGCTCCTTGAAAGAGCCAGAAAACACTTGCTTTATGTGCTCCGTGGTGGGCGTGGGCATGGTGAGGGGGCTGCTTGGAACTATCAAGGATTCCTTGCATGAAACTCACCAAATGTTGACGACTCAGACTTCTCCATTGGACAGCTCTTTTGAACAACGGCTATTACAACAACGACAACGGTTAACGCAAAATAGTGACGTACCAGCGTCACCATCTGGCGGACGCGCTTCAACACCGCCATCACACTGCGGTCTCGCCCAAATAGTGGACGTAAACCCCCTTCCATCCCAGGCTGCCTGATGGAGAGATGATTAGTCGACAGCAGCCTTCCCCACTTCTGGTGGGGTGGACTTGGAAACAAGGCACACGACCGTAACGCGGGTGCGGTATATGCTGCTTCCGGACGAAAGCCCGGGAGGAGCCGCCGCATTTGTGCAAACTTCATGAACGATACATTGAAAATCAGAAAGTACTTAAAAATCTGTTTCAAAATAAGAACTATGCTAAGTTCTTCACCGTCGAAGCAATTTCGGTAGAGAACCTGTCTGATACTAATACTTTTCTAGCTAATTGACAACTCCGCGCTGCACAAAGCGCATCAATAAGCTTGAAAGTGGCTCCCTCCTGGTAGAGGTGGAGGATGAGGACCTAAGTAGGAACATTCAGCAGCTAAAACTAAATAATATACCTGTAAAAGTTGATCAGCACCCTACGCTCAACACGGAACAAGGAACTATATATTATAAAAACAGACCAAACCACTCCGACGACGATATTCTTACTGAACTCGGGAACAGCAAGTCACCAAGATATACAGAGTGAAGCGACGGCGAAGCGGAGTTGAGTACACTGGTGTCTACATCCTCACCTTCAAGCTCTGTTCTCTGCCTCCTGATGTCCACATTGGCTGGACACAGTGCTCGGTTCGAGAACACATCCCTAATCCCAGACGCTGCTACAACTGCCAAAAGTTTGGTCATGGAAGTGATGCCTGCCGATTGAGGAACATGAAAAGTACATGCTGCCGCTGTGGTAAGGAGGCACATGTCCACAATTGTGACCAACCTGCTGAGTGCGCCAACTGTTCAGAGGACCATCCTGCGTCATTACGCGAATGCTTTTATTACAGACTCGAAAAATAGATACTCGCTGTTCAAGCTAGAGAACGCATTTCTCTGCCGAAGCCAAGAGACAAGTAACCGTCAAATTTATCCGCCCGTTTACTAGCTTTGCTGCAGTGACAGCGGGATCACCTGTAACCTGAGTTCCTTCTAACCTAGAACACGATACCTTTCATCCTCCTCGAAATCGAGGAAGCCCTCGACGACAGTCATTTGCACTGTCCAGAAACTCGGGAATTCCGCTGGGTTTACCTTCCCTCACTCCCACTTCGCCTCGTCCATCACTTGCTGATCGACGTGCAATGGGAGACCCAGACCTGAATCTGGACGACGACCTGCCTTTATTGGAGGCAGCACCACTTGAAGAAACCCTGCCACCTCAACGCGCTCCTCACCAGCCACACAAGACGAAAACCCGGGATGTCACCAACGTGACATTTTCTTGGTAACCGCGCAGCCTAGCCAGACTGCTGCTCAACTCAGATGTCATTCTGGTGCCTTTATTAGGGCACCAAATGCCCCTTCGCCTCTGCCTTACTAAGCCGCTCCGGATTATAATCCTAAGGAAGCGCGCCGAGCGCAGTATTGAGTGATACCCACCCTACCTCATCATCGCCAAAGGTCGGAGAAACTCGCTTGCCGCTTACCAGCGCTAAGTGCACTGGCTCCAACCTGTACGAAGATGATCCAAGCGAAAGTGATCCTTCGTTGACTCCTAGCCAAAAGAGAAGCTCCGGCAATACTCGTCGAGCGCGGCCGACAGGCCGTGAGTGACATAATTTACAAAAGCGATATATAATTCGACCTTATCAACTCAAGCCTAGACCTTGAATTTCTCTAACCTAAATCACAATGTCTGATACCCTCGTCCTTCGAGGGCGGAAGATTGCTTCATCAAGATATGTGGACGACTTACAAATAAGCTACAGGCACCCTAGCCTCCTAACAACTCAACAGGAACTCCAGAAATGTCTAAACCTAGTCGGGAACTGGGCCTCCTTAAACGGATTCCGATTCTCGCCCTCCGAAACGAAAAGCATGCACATTACACTTGTGCCCGGCTTACACCTAAAACCAGCCTCAACGCTGAATATTAACCGCTAGTATACGAGGAATCAATAAAATTCCTCGTCTTGTGTGGGACCCTAAACTCACATGGCGACCTCATATTACAACCTTGGTGACTCGCTGCAAAAAGGCAACCGGACTCATCCTTTCTGTAACATCTTCGAAATTCGGAGCCGATATGGTCACCGGCATGATGTTATTCAGAACAATAATACGCTCATGCATTGGGGTGGACGGATGATGATTCAATTTGTGGATCATTGACACGTTGTTTTGGTATTTTACTGTTTCTTATTTCTTGGGCTCTGTTATTTTTCTCTGCCCTTTTTTTATGATGATAAAATTTGCATTGGTTTGTATTAAAGGTATCGAGGTTGGTTGAGATGAGGTGACCCAGTGAAGGGAGTTACTCGGGGGATCCGGGGTTACGGGGACTCGGTGGATTCGGAAGACCAGGAAGATTTGGGGAGACCCAATTGAACCCTCCTGGGGCCCTTAGAGACACTCTTGACACTCTTCGGGACCCTCATGAGAAACTGTGGGAACTTCTTAAGGCCACTCTGAATTCTGAAACCTTTGTTCCCCTCTCCCAAATTTACGTTAAATCTACTCAGTATCTACGTTAAACCTACGTGGTATCTATGTTGAACCTACTCGGTATCTACGTTAAACCTACTCTGAACCTACGTTAAACCTACTCTGTACCTAAGTTAAACCTACTCTGTATCCACGTTAAACCTACTCTGTATCTGCGTTTAACCTACTCTGTATCTGCGTTTAAACTGTTCTGTATCTGCGTTTAACCTACTCTGTATCTACGTTTTATACTCGGTATCTATGTTAAACCTACTCTGTATCTATGTTAAACCTACTCGTGGTGGAGGTTATTGAACCTACTCTGTCCACGTTATACCTATTCGGAACCTACGGTAAACCAACTCGGAATCTACGTTAAACCTTCTCGGAATCTGCGTTGAACCTACTCGTAATTTACGCTGCACCTTCTTTGCCACTCTTCAATTGCCCTACAGGGGAGTCTGCATTATTTTTGCGTTGGGTTTTCGGTAGAAAACGGAAGTGACTACTACTACTACGCTCACGCATTGACTACGGAGCCGTTGTTCAAGGTTCAGCAGCTAAAACCGCCCTTGAACCCCTCTCCATCATCGTGAACAACGTTCTGCGTATCACATCCGGCGCGTTCCGTTCCACACCCATCGAATCCCTGAGCGTGCTTGCTAACGAGCTTCCTCTTCCGCGCCGGAGAGACTAATTCTCGCTACAGTACTATTCCAAGACAACGAGCTTCATCAATAGCCCAGCACTCAGCGACATCACTTATCATTCTCGGTAAACGCCTCTTTTCGGCTAAGAAGAATATATGCCTACCTTTTTCTCTACGTGTGGACAACTTGCTGACCTCACTGAGCATCAATCGCAAGGCAATCAAGCCACCATTCTTCTATCGAATATTTCGAATCAACATACCAACGTGGATGATCAGTCCACTGCTGGTCAACCTAGATTTGCAAGCGTACCACAAAGCAACAACTCCAACCAACACGCACCGCCGAGGATTCTCGAGACTACTGGATGAGCAGTACTCTGAGCACCGCCATATATGCACTGACTGCTCCAAAACATCGGACGGAGTGGGAGCTGCCGCCGTGTGCAAAGGAACCTCACGTTCGAAAACCCTACCCCAAGAGGCCTCGGTATTCTCTGCAGAGCTGCACGCACTCGAATTGGTCAGCTCTATCATAAAAAGTGACTACCGAGCTGAAAAACCTGCACTGTGAACATCCCGTTCTTCGTAAAATGCAACACGATTTGTTCACGATGTCCGAGACGGGTCAGGCGGTTGAATTCTGTTCAATCCCTGTACACGCGGGAATAAGAGGAAACGAGCGTGCAGATTCACGCGCTAAACAGGCGTCTACCCGTCAAGAGCAATTTATTTCCATATTTTATCGAAACTTGTTCCCGATCGTCAACTCTCGTCTAACATCACGATGGAACGTTGTGTGTGGCAATAAAGTGGACAAAAAATGCTTGCAATCAAATCATCCGTAGGAAAATGGGACATCAAGTTTTCCAATGGAAGAGACCAAGTGTTCATCAACCGTTTGTGCACGGGACACACGTGGATACCCACAATCATTTGATAGATGTAGACATGGGACCGGATGCACCACCATGCCCCTGTTGCCACTAGTGCAAGTGGCAATCAGTGTGAAACTCTTACTTATGGATTGTAATGCACTCACAGTAGCCCGCCGAGCCTTCTTTGGCCCCCCTTGCAACCTACAACGCCTGCTCAAAAAAGCAATCTACTTCATAAAGCTAATCGCTTCCGGAAGATATACTGGACTCAACGAATCGGTTTAAATTTTTTCCATTCATGAACGCACTACAAAGCTGAGACACCGAGTTGAAGTTCTAATTTGAACTCGCGCACGAAGATGAGCGAATTTTCTAAAATTGACGGATCATCGCGCCCTACGGGGAGCGTGCGTTGACTTCGCGTTGAGGCTCCAACAACAACAATAACCACCACCAACTCGGCCTGCCGTCTCTCCAGGCTGAACGATCGTGCTGGTTGATACATACTAAGCACCAACTTGACCTTCCGTCCCTCCAGGCTGAACGATCGTGTTGGCTGATATTCACTAATCACTTAGCAAACTTGATCGCCCCTAACCTTTCTCCTATCATTCCAGGCTGAATGATCGTGTTGGCTGATATTTACTATTCACTTAGCAAACTTGATCGCCCCTAACCTTTCTCCCGTCCCTCCAGGCTGAATGATCGTTTTGGCTGGTATTTACTAAACATTTAGTAAACTTGATCGCCCCCTAATCTTCCTTCCATCCCTCCAGGCTGAACGGTCGTATTGGTGTCGTCCCTGCCCAATATGGTTCAGCCCGTTGATACCCATACTCGCGAGGTTCTTCAACAAGCCGCAGGACAAGGAGGAGTCGGTGTCCTCGCTGCTGACGGGCGTCTACCTCTGCAGGTCTGTGCAGCAGAGCCCACATGTCTGGTGCTAGATGCCTGGTTAGGCCAGGCATCCAGCACTTAAGGAGCAACCTTGGGTAAGGTAATAGATGCCTTTCATGATGACATAAATAATAGCAATCTTAGGTAGGGTAATAGATACATTCCTGGTTGATATAATGGCAGGATTTCTTAGTAATAAATAGAATTCATGTATTATAAGATGAAGGTTTCCTCTTCTTTAGTTATAAATACCGCTTGCAAGACAGATTTTTTTTCCGCTCCACGTCAAGTATTATATTTTTTGGGGCACCTAACTGTCCGCTTTATGACAGGCTGAGTTGTTTTTGGATGCGAGATCGTTCTAGAATATCTTTATTCAATAACCTCCTAACTATTAAATGGTCCGTGTGTACGGGATGCACTGATACATCAATATGCGAATCGTCAAAGTTGGACTACTATCTTAGTCCGTTTCATCACCTCCAATAGAAATGAACCCGGCAACATGTCACTATTACACATATTTACTAGAGAATCTTGAGACTGGGCGCGGAGAGATGTATGTGCGAGTTGTTTTGGCCATGCTCTATGAGGCAGTGATGAAAAGAGTGAGAACAGCTAATAGGAGACAGAATGGTTTGAGATGCTTGGTAGGAGTAAAGAGGATATAAGGAATGGGAAGGCGCATACTATTGTCCATGACCTTGTTAGGGGCGATAGGTTGTTTGAGTAGGTATGCAAGGTTTGAGGTGGTGTGAGTGAAAGCATACTTAGTGGGAAACTTATGTATGACTAGATGGATAAACTGAAGACAGCGTTACTGATGGAGGTATCAATGTGGAGGAACCGATGGGGCTGTCGAAGGATCAGTGTGTAAAGAAAGATAGTGGGACGGATGTGTCAGATGCCCCATAGTAGAGCTTACGTGGCTTGCTGTCTCGTCCCAAGACTGGATCGTTTGGGGGGTGGGAGAGGGAGAGGAGGAGCGCCAGTGAACAAATCCAAGTTGTGTGGTCCTTCCGCTGACGTCAGTCTCTGAGCTCATTTCTGAACCGGAGTGAGTAGACGGGCTTCTTGCCGGTGAGCTTACTACCCGTGCTATTGATTCACTGGTATCTCCTGGTAAAAGGCCTGCCACGTTCTTTTGGGTAGAGAAATTTGATATTTGTGACGAAATATAAGGTGTGGTCTTGATATTGAGTGATCGGTTGGCTCGTAGCGCTACCGAATGGAAGGAGGTGTCCTCAAGATTGATGTGGGTGAAAGTCAAGTCAGACGTAGAAAGATGAGCATTTGTGAGTGCTTACGGACCTGGCAGCGAGAGGAGTGAAGAGGAGAGGGAGCAATTCTGGATTGACCTGAGTGAGTATTGAGAGTTTGGAGGTCATTTCAAAGCAATTTTACTGGGTGACCTCAATTTGAGAGTTGGAGATGTAGTGGGGGAGAATGTGACCGGAAGTTATGGCGTTCCCGGTAGAAATGACAGTGGAGAAAACCTGATAGGTCTGTGTATGGAGCAGGAGTTGGTGGTCTGGAACAGTTTGTTCAAGAAGCGAGATATCCACATGTTCACATGGGTAAGGATGGCCCGTGGTGCAGTGATGGAGCATTGATGGATTTTGTGCTGATATCGAGGAGAGTAGTGGGGAGGCTGTTGGATGTGCGGGTGTTGGGAAGCGAGGGTGGAGGAGTGTCTGACCATCTGCTGGTGGAAGGTAGATTAAGAGTGGAGCAGAAGTGGAGGGGCAACAAACGAGTGGGAGGAGGAAGAAAGGTAGTGCAAGTGAGTGGACTGAATGTGAAAAGTAGAGCCGAGGAGTTCCAGCAGGCGTTGAAGGAAGAATATAAAACGTGAGAGGATAGGATCTGAGAGATGTGGAGGAGGAATGGGAGACGTTAAGGGATGCGTTGCTGAGATGTGCGAAGAAGGTGTGTGGTGTGCGCCGTGTGGGCGGGTGCAGGAGGAGAGGCTGCGAGTGGTGGAACGAGGAGGTCAAACTGGCGGTGTCACGGAAAAGATGTGCGTTTGAGGAGTGGTTGCAGGTGAAGTCGGAGGTGGCTTGTGAAAGGTACAAAGAGAGGAGAAACGAGGTGAAGCGGGTGGTGATGAGAGCCAAAAGGGACGCTGATGCCAGGTAGGGCAGACGGTTGTGCCAGAATTTTGAGGAGAATATAAAGATGTTCTGGAAAGAGGTGAAGAGGGTGAGAAAGGAGAGACCGGGAAGGAGGAAGTGGTGAGAGATGGAAACGGCCAGTTGTTGCTGGAAAGAGGTAATGTACGGAAGAGGTGGGCCGAGTATTTTGATGAGTTGTTGAATGTCGAGGATGACAGAGAGGCTGACTTTGTTGCTGTGGGTAGTGGTGCTCGGATGCCAGTTTTGGGAGAAAGACTTGTTGCGGACATAACCAGGGAAGAGGTGCAGGAGGCGGTGAAGGTGATGAAAGGTGATGCGACCGCGAGGTTCTGTGGTGGGGAGGCTGTTGGATGAAAGGTGATGCGACCGAGTGCCTGAAGAAGGGTGGAGTAACGATTGTCGAACGGTTGGTGAGGTTACTGAATTTGGGTTTTGTGGCGGACGCGGCCGATTAAGTAGCGCAGTGCCTGCATTGTTCCGCTATATAAGGGCAAAGGAGATAAAAATGAACGCTGCAACTCGAGAGGTATCAGTCTGTTATGTGTGATTGGTAAGTTGTACGGGAGAGAGCTGATCAAAAGGATTAGAGACTGTACGGACTGCGTAATTGGAAAGGAACAGTGTGGCTTTAGGAGTGACAGAGGGTGTGTCGATCACCTCACAGAGCACGGACCATAGAGGCAATATTCTCACTGACCAAATAGATATACCAATAACACTGACCAGCCCTGACTTTTCCACTCGCAATCGTTTCAACCCCAACACTAAACAGAACTCCTCACAAGTCTCATTCTGCTCTCCCGATCTTGCTCTAAATTGTTAATGGGCGGTCCAGCACGACGTGTCGCCTTCTTTTGATCATGAATTACCAACACTTACCCAATTCACAATAAGTCCCCGCATACATTTTGGGAGAGCAAAATGGGACAAATACACGACATCAATAGAAACCGCTCGACAAGAATTCGACATCACTCACTACACATCCATTGACACAGCCAGAAAACACTTCAGTGCTTAACCACAAAGGCAGACAACGCACCCGCCGGGTTCGTCCGTGGCTCCAATCCATCTTTATCGGCTCACAATAAGCACAAAATTCAGCCACGAAACCATTACTCTCCACCAACGACAGAATCATACAGATTTAAAAAGTTGAACATAAATAGATACAGATATTCGTGAGCATTAGACAAACTTATGGTGAGATGCGCTGGCAAACAC
Organism: Gammarus roeselii; assembly: GCA_016164225.1. NCBI lineage: Eukaryota > Metazoa > Arthropoda > Malacostraca > Amphipoda > Gammaridae > Gammarus > Gammarus roeselii. The sequence goes on along the minus strand of SDVV010004954.1, from coordinate 2,669 downwards.
CAACTTCAGAACCTAACCATCAAAATTATAAAAACTAATCAGGAGCCTCAACGACAAAAACCAATTACACACTGGAGGAAATCTTACAATCCAACACCCACACTATACCATCAAACCAACGACAAGCAGACATACTCACCAAACAAAATGCCACCACTTGCCACCTACCATACCATCCAGACGATGGTGTCCCGTATTGAGACCCGCACGGTGAGAATATAGCCTGGCACTAGCACGGTATAATAGATGCAATGTCCAGCAATGAACCCGGTCAACATGCCCACTCGAGTCAATACTGCCAACTCAAGCTCTCTAATCATGTTGGCTGCAACCACATTGAATACATTGATAGGTAATAGCAAGTCCTTCAGCCTCCAAAAGCCCATCTATCATACTTCTCTACATTCCAACACAGTCTGAGACTTGGTGACACACTCAGAGACTTGGTGACACACTCAGAGACTTGGTGACACGCTCAGAGACTAGGTGACACGCTCAGAGACCTGGTGACACCCTCTGAGACCTGGTGACACCCTCTGAGACCTGGTGACACACTCTGAGACCTGGTGACACACTCTGAGGCCTGGTGACACACTCTGAGACCTGGTGACACACTCTGAGACCTGGTGACAAATTCTGAGACCTGGTGACAAATTCTGAGACCTGGTGACACTCTGAGACCTGATGACACACTCTGAGACCTGGGGACACACTCTGAGACTTGGGTGACACTGAGACTTGGTATAAAGACCCACCGAAGTCACGGCGGTCAACAGATTTACAGTTGAGCGACAGTCACAAAAAGCACAAAGTTCCATTGAATTGTCCGCACCACCATCAGTCAGATCTTCCACAAAACTACCACCCTGAGTACCACAGTAACCTGCCCACCCAGCACACCAGAACAGCGGAGTTGATGCGGTCATCAAGCGCAACACCAGGTAAGTCCGGCGTTGATTCTTCCTTTTGATTACTTCCGTCACACTCGACATGCATTTCAAATTATTGGACAGTCGCACATCTTGGTCCCTACTCCGGCTACCTGCTGCGTCTTGATATTTTGGTCACAGTCAGGAATATGTTCATTTTCAATCTCGTAGAGACCCTCATTGAAGAATTTCCTCTTAGTTGTTTCCCCAAACGTCCTTTCTTCTCACGGTGCGGGAAGAAATCTTCTGCTTCACGTTACCCGCTTCTCTTGTGTGATTAAACATAACAGGGTACTTTTTGAAGGATTTGCCACAGGTTTGGATCGAAGAGCTCAACTCTTGAAAACAAATTAGGCTGATATGAGAACATTTAATTATTTCTGCCAGTTTTTCTTCACACCGCAAAACAGATATCTTCAGAGTACCACTGCTTGCTCAGTTGAAATTTCACAATAAAATTCTTTCAATTAATTATACAGATACAGACACTAGGCCGCATCCCTCAGAAAGGGAAGTGGCTGACGGCAAAGCGCACCTCACACCCTTATACGCTCACACTCACACAACTTAGCCCTTTTGTGCTAAAGGGTCCGGCCGGTGCCCTACAACATACACTTTGGGTCACGAGTGCAGTTCGAGGATCCATTGTCAGCAACAGGACCCGACAGTTTCACTGGTTTACCCCCGTTGCGTCATAATAACCAGGGCCCCCCACCCATGACCATCCCGACAACGGGATGCCAAGGGCGGAAAAGCATATCAGAGCAGCGTCAAAATCAAATATTCACAACCATTCTCCACTCACGCCTGTTCATTGCACGCTCTCTCGCTACTTCCACATTCATGTCTCTTTTTCCTAACGCCTGCTTCACGCCATCCATCCACTCAAACTTCGGTCTACCTCTAGGCCTGCGACTACTCGCCTCCGCATTCATCACCCTTTTCACCGATCTCCCTTCATCCATCCTCTCCATGTGCCCGAACCATCTCAGAACACGCGATTCCACTCTATCCTCCAACTGCTTCCCATCCCTGTTCTGATTCGAACCACGTCGTTGGTGCTCTGTTCTCTCAGCGTCACTCCAACCATGCTCCTCATTAATTTCATCTCGAAAAGATTCAACTTTCTCTCCTTTGCTCTCAACCCCAAAGTCTCAGCTCCGTAGAGCACAGTTGGGACAACACCCTCATACGGCCCTCTCCTTGCTTCCATACCCAACCTCCTACAGCTCATTACACTCTTCGGTGCACCCAACACTTTACACCCCTCTTTCACTCGCGCCTTCACTTCAGTTCCCACTAGTTCAGTTATCTCCACATGGGAGCCCAGATACTTGGAACACAGAACTTCCTTCAAGAGCTCTCCATTTAGGGTGACACTAATTTTGCTCGCATCGACAGTCCTCTAGCATCTCATTATTTTACTCTTACCCCCGTTCACTCGAAGCTTTCTCTTCTCACACACTGTACCAAATTCAGACACTAGTCTTCATAGCTTCTCCACTGAATCCGCAACCAGGGCCGTATCATCAGCAAATAGCAACTGGCTCAACTGCCAACTCCGCCCATTCGCTTCCAAGAGTTCCAAGCTACGACCCAGCACACTCGCGTTCACCTCCCTGACCACTCCATCCATATAGAGGTTGAACAGCCACGGAGACATCACGCAGCCTTGTCTCAGTCCCACTTTCACTGTGAACCAATCACTCACCTCGCTCCCCACTCTGACGCGTACTCGGC
>SDVV010004953.1:0-19664 GCA_016164225.1 Gammarus roeselii | reverse complement strand
TATATACTTTTGACGTGGGTTGTGTATATCAACCGCCGTCCACAGCCTCACTCCGACTCTAGATGCCTAGTCATTCTGTTTCCATTCAGAGGTTGCCACGGGCTGTAAATGTTTCGGACACTTTTAAAAATTAGTAAAAATCTTTTTGAAATGTAAGATGGGGCAGCGTTGTCTCCTGATTCTTTATATTTTCAAAATTATCCAACATCCTTCATTTGTTTTAGTTGCATGAAATGAAAGAATCCTATAACTGATATGTTCTGACATGACATGTTCTGACATGACATGTTCGGACATGACATGTTCTGACATGACATGTTCTGATATGACATACACTGCACGTGAAAGGGTCAAGGAGTGAAAAAGAAATTAGATGCGCTCCTCGTACATAATCATTTCTGAAAAATGATTTCCTACTTAAAATTATTTCCTGTGATAGAAATAATATATAAAATAGAGGGATAGAACAGACGGACAGAATAGAGGGATAGTAAGGGATGAATCAGAAAAATGAAGTAGAAAGATAAAATCGAAGTATAGGATAGAAGAGGGAATATAGGGATATTATAGACGAATAGAATAGAAGGATAGTCAGACGGATAAAGAGATGAAAAGAATAGAGTGATATGAGGGAGTGTTACAATGGATGTATAGAGGGATAGATTGGAAGGATGGAATACAAATATTGAATTGAGGGATAGATCGATGGATAGAACAGAGGGTAAGACTTGAGGGATCGAATCAAGGGATGGAATAGAGATATATAATAGTAGGATGGAATAGAAGAATAGAATAGAGGGATGGAATACATGGATAATATAGAGGATTAAAATAAAGGAATAAAATAGAGGGATAATCCATTAGTGTCAGTAGAGCTTAAAAGACGAGTTTCAGGCAAAGAAAACCCTTTTAATGTAGACATGTGTCCCACAGTAATGTAGTAAATATTTGATGAGTTATAAACTTTTCTTCTTCAATTTTCCTAAGAAAATAGTTGATGACATCACAAGTTTTGAATTTCAATAAGTAATTTATTGAAGAAGGTTTTTTCCATTCGTTCTCAGATTTGTACCATAATGTACTGAATCACAAGGTTGTTCGTACTGCATCACTATGTTGTACTGTATTACTAGGTTGTACTGTGTCACTAAGTTGTACTGTATCACTAGTTTGTACTGTATCACTAGGTTGTACTGTATCACTAGGTTGTACTGTATCACTATGTTGTACTGTATCACTAGTTTTTAATGTACCACTAGGTTGTACTGTATTACTAAGTTGTACTGTATAACTAGGTTGTATTAGATCACTAGGTTGTACTGTATCAATAGTTTGTACTGCATTACTAGGTTGTTCTATATCACTAGGTTGTACTGTATCAATAGGTTGTACTGAATTACTAGTTTGCACTACATTACTAGGTCGTACTGTATCACTAGGTTGTACTGTATCACTAGGTTGCACTGTATCACTAGTTTGTACTGTATCACTAGTTTGTACTGTATCACTAGGTTGTACTATATCACTAGGTTGTACAATATCACTAGGTTGTATTGTATCACTAGGTTGTAGTGTATCACTAGTTGTACTGTATCGCTCGGTTGTACTGTAACACTAGGTTGTATTGTATCGCTGGGTTGTACTGCATCACTATCACTTCTGCGTCAACCTACGTAACGAACGCATGTGCGCAGCTCCTCGCACCAGGACGATAAACTCTCTCCGGCTAGGCTTAGGTAGGCCGTTGCATGCCCCTCGTAGGATCGCCAGATTCTTCTACGCTAGGCTGTAACATCTAAATCTTTCCTATCCTCCCTATAATTTCGACCTTAGGTGCTGATAGAGCGACGGTGGGGTGTGAATCCCGAACCCATTGGCTTGAGAGAGGCGGTATAGACTGCCGCACCTACAAAGCTCTTTTAATTCGGTCAAGTAAAGCCATTTTTAATCAGCAGAAGAGAGCTGCTATGATTGATTTGTTTTGCATTGCATACAACTCAATCCCGCGTAGGAAGTAACTTTACGTCGCTACCGCACAACCGACCCGCATTCGATTTAAATTTGTTTAGAACTGTTCATATGTGTCTCATTAAATTTCGAATTAGATCCGTTTAGAATCGTCGATATCCGTCCCCGTAAATTTATATGTTCATATACTACGTTTGGGATAATTACACCATCACTTGTTGGATATCGCAAGTTTCTTATTTGAATTCGTGCCCCTAAAAGTATCACCGTTATACGCACATGCTTCTCATCACCCCATTCATTTTTATCTTCATCATCATCACCAACCTGTTAACTGTTCGAATTCAACATTGAAAAAAATATACATCGCAAACAGTCTAGCCTCTCCGGAAAACAAGCTAGAAGTGGTGTATCTGAGTGTCGTGGAGGGCTTCAAACCCTCACCACAGACTGCATTCCTCTCTCGCCTCAGCGGGAGGTCTACCCTTCACCGCAGGCGCCCTGTACAAGGAACAGCTTGTTACCTTTCTCAGCAATCGTGCAGTACCTCAACTCAAATTCAACTGTGCATATTTTATGTAAGTTACTTTTTTAATGTAAATACTGATACAACCATATAAATAAAAAAAAAATCATACATATCTAAATTCAGAAATTTTGCACCAATTGCGTTAAAAAGACCTAAATAATGAACAAAAAGAAATGCAATTGGCGTCTGACATCTGTCTATGCCAAGTAACTGTAAAATGATGTATAGACATACGTATAGACATACAGCCGTTTCCCCCTAGTTAGGGGGGTGGCTAAGTTAGGCTGACACAGAGGGGGGAGGCGCCCAATCTCCCCGCCACAAGACCGCCATGTCCCTGCCGAGGCTCGAACTCGCGACATGCAGCACCAGAGGCTGACACTGCAGTCGGATACGCTAACCACTCGGCCACGGCGGCCTTAAAATGATACTGTAAAGAAAACATAAAACAATACAAGTATCACATAAATAATTCATACATTTTCATTTACCTCGTGAAAATAGCATGATTGTTGTTTTCTATTCAGGAAAAAATAATTTTATTTTAGCCCGAGTTTAGTTTAGTTTCCATCTCATGTTACACTCACCTAATCACCCGCAAAAAACTCATCACTGTAAGTCATACATGAATCATCTGGAAAAAACATCTTTAGGTCATTTTGAAATATTAATTATCTTATCCCGCATCTAGTTAAACTTATTATTCACATATCTGCTGTATACAAGGATAAAGAATATAGCACTTTTTCTTAAAGTTCACGGTTTTTAGCAGTTCACCTAACATGTCCAAGATGACTCCTGCTGCAAAACTAGAATGTGTAACATGCCACCAATCGTACGTTCCCGAACTGATGTATGGTGGTAGCTCTCTTAGGCAAACGCGTAATACGCCTCCAAACGGAGAGGGCAAAATAACGAGCTGTAAATTCTGCCAACATGCCGAAGAGATTAAACAACTGAAAGCACAGTTAACACATGCTTCTGGTGGCTCACCCAACGCAGATGCAGTTAACGCCGATAAAAGGCTGCTAGCTGTTGAATTAGAACTGGCAAGCGTGCAGAAACAATTTGGCGAACTCAAAAATATGATAAACAACGTAATAGAAGGAACAAAAAAAAATAGCTACAACTACCCTGCATCGGGTAAATGAACTTCAAGTGCACTTAAACTCAGAATTGGTGAAGAAACTCACAGCTCTAGACCCAAAGACCAACGACCGTATGAAATCGATAGAAAAAAGGCCAACATTGCTTTGACAACTCTACACATTTGTAGTAAACAGGCGGCAGGCATTCAGTGGCAAAGCATCACAGGCCGGGCGACAGTCCTGCCACACCCGAACTGAGACAAGCAACTGTTTCGGTGTATTGCCCGATGAAATGGACTCAAAAAGCAAAGGAAATTATTGTGATTGGTGATTACAGTGTCACCTTTATCAAACCAAATCAGCGAAAAGCGAGAGTCCAATTAAAAATTCTCGGTAAACCAGGCTTGAAAATTGACGATATTGAAGGCATAATCAAAAAGGAAAACATACCTTTTTCTAAACCGATCATACGACAAGTCGGGGATACAGACGTGGGGGCGCAGAAGGAAAAAAACAATGGTAAGGTATAAAATCATGCTAACAAACATAAAAAGATCGCACGCGAACATCCGTGTCTCTGGCATCCTGCCCCATCCAAATCAAAGTAGATACAAATTGAGCAAGATGTGATTTCTAAACAATCGCATAGCAACATTCTGCAAAGCACAACAAATCTCATTCTCGGACTATTGGGAAACGATAATCAACCTCAAAAACTATGAATTCGACAGAATCACCAACAAGGCACGCATTAACACGTCTGGGCGCGATACCTTCGAAAACATCCTTCAGAATATTGGTGCTGGCCTCGTCTCCGAAATTAAATATAAAAAAACATTCTAGACGCCCAACACAAGACTCCGCCATTACTGCACAACGGAATGAGTCAACAACCGCCGCCCGAGCATGTTGCAATCACGGACCCTGCAGTAATGACAGAGGAACAGTCAACAAAATAGATTCAGCACTAACAAAAAAGTTCCTCGAAGTAACACAGCAGCCCCCGACCGCAACCGAAGAGTTTCTGGCGTGATTCCGAGCCGAAATTCTCTCAAATGTTATTATGTAAACGCTAGAAGTCTCCGAGACAGAATCGACGAATTGGGAATCCTCGCAATTAACGATGAGATCGACATAATATCCATCACAGAATCGTGGATAAAATCGATCACCAGAAATTATTTGGGCGAATTCACTCACCCGGGTTTTTCCATATTTCACAAAGACAGACTAGTCCGTGAGGGTGGAGGATTATTGTTTCTCGTAAAAAAATACTCTACAAATAATAAAAGTCTCTATTCCAAGCAGCAGACACGACATAGTTTAAATTCAAATAGTCGGTAAATATACAAAATGTCTAATCCCAATAGTTTATTGTCCTCCCAAGAGCATTGTCGCAGATGATATCGATCTTTCGAACAGCCACATCGATGTTGTCTGAACAAAAACCAGTATAGTACTTGGAGACTTCAATATTCCCGACATCGATTTGGAAACAGAAGAATGTACGGCCACTGGCCAATGCCTGATTGATTTTGCTGACGATAAGTTTAAAACTCAAATGTTAAAGACACCTAAAAGAGGTAGCAATATTCGTGATCTTATATTTAGTGCAAGCGACTCTCATGTCACAAGTTCAGTAACCTCACCAACCATTCGACAATTGTTACTCCACCCAAGGACCCTAAACACGAATATTCAATGTCCGGAAAGTAACTGATACCTGTCACCGAAGAGAGAGATCTAGGGGTCATCATTAGTAAAGACTTGAAAAGCAGCAAGCAATGTAACGATGCAACCAAAAAAGGCAATAAAATGTTTTGCAGGATATCCCGCACAATCTCGTACAAGGGCAGAATTAGTATTCGCATGTTATACACTGCATTTGTTGGACCGCACCTTGAGTATTCCGTCCAATTTTGGTCTCCATACCTCAGAGAAGACAATATTAAATTAGAGAAGGTCCAACGTGGAGCTACCAAACTAATCCCATTGCTGGCATTAAATCGTACGAAGAGAGACTGCGAGAGGTGATATGATCGAAGTGTGGAAGATTATGAAGGGTAATGAAAACGTCGAGCGAGCAAGCCTTTTCACTTTAGATGCGAACGGAGTGACCAGGAATAATGGATACAAAATTTTTGGCAAGCGTTTCACACTCGATATCACACGCAATTTCTCCACGTATAGGGTTGTCGAAGAATGAAACAGACTTCCCGCGCAAGTTGTTAACAACGATACAATCGAAACGTTTTGAGTCACGGCTCGACAAAGTCTACCAAAATCGCCGCTAAATAGATCCCATCTATAGCACTTTCTCCAGAATATTCGTGAAAAATGGAGTCCGCCATCGACACCAATACGGTTAAATTAGCGCCCGGCATTGGCACCAGCACGGTAAAAAAGGTGCCCGGCATTGGTACATGATCGTTGCAAAACGGTTTTCAGCAATGATGCCGGTCAGCATTGGTTATTATACGAGGAATGAAACTATGACAATCTCACATCAACACCGTGGGTCAGTGGCTTTCTCTTCAGGTGCTGATTTTAGTTGTTTCGAGTATCATCGTTAAATGCTATTTCCTTCACCAAACTTTCCATTTCCTGATCGATTAAAACAAAAAATATTAGTTTACAAGTGTTTACATGTGTAAGAAGACAACAACAGCGTTTTGGCCCAAACTAGGTGGCCTTTTGATAATAAGAAGATTAGTTCTGAAGTAGAACGTCTAAGATAGCATCTTGTGTCTTTAGTTTGGGCTGTATAAGTAGGTTGTACTGTATCACCAGTTTAAACTGTATTACTAGGTTGTACTGTATCACTAGTTTGTACTGTATCACTAGGTTGTACTGTATCACTAATTTGTACGCTATGACTAGGTTTCGCTGTATCACTAGGAAGTACTTTATCATTTGGTTGTACTGTATCACTAGGTTATACTGTATCACTAGTTCGTACTGTATAACTAAGTTGTACTATCGAACAAGGCTGTACTGGATCACTAGGTTGTACTGTATCACTATGATGTACTGTATCACTAGTTGGTACTGTATTACTGGGTTGTACTATATCACTAGGTTTGTACTATATCACTAGTTTGTACTGTATTACTAGGTTGTACTGTATCACTAGTTTGCACTGTATCACTAAGTTGTACTGTATCAGTAGGTTTTACTGATTTACTGGGATATACTTTATCACTTGGTTGTCCTGTATCACTAGGTTTTACTGTATCACTAGTTTGTACTGTATTTCTAGATTGTACTGTAAAACCAGGTTGAACTGTATCACTAGGTTGTACTTTATCACTAGGTTGTACTGTATCGCTAGTAAATTCTGTATCACTAGGTTGTACTGTATCAATAGTTCGTATTGTACTACTAGATTGTACTGTATCACTAGGCTGTGATGTACCACTTGGCAGTACTGTAACACTAGTTTGTACTGTATCATAAGGTTGTACTATATCACTAGGTTTTACTGCATCACTTGGTTGTACTGCATCACTAGAAAAGAATGCATCACTAGGTTGAACTGCATCACTATGTTGTACTGGATGACTAGGTTGTAATGTATCACTAGTTTGCTCTGTATCACTAGGTTGTACTGCATCACTAGATTGCACTGCATCACTGGGTTGTACTGCATCACTAGGTTGTACTCCATCACTAGGTTGCACTGCATCACTAGTTTGTACTGAGTCACTAGGCTGCACTGCTCCACTAGGTTGTACTGCGTCACTAGGTTGTACTGCATCACTAGGTTGTACTGCATCGCTTGGTTGTTCTTCATCAATAGGTTGTACTGCATCACTAGTTTGAAGACATCAATAGGTTGTACTGCATCACTAGGTTGTACTGCATCACTAGGTTGTGCTGTATCACTGGATAAGAATGCATCACTAGATTGTACGGCATCACTAGGTTGTACTGCATCACTAGGTTGTGCTGTATCACTGGATAAGAATGCATCACTAGATTGTACGGCATCACTAGGTTGTACTTCATCACTAGGTTGTACTGTATAACTAGTTTTTACTGTATCACTAGGTTGTACTGCATCACTAGGTTGTACTGTATCTCAAGGTTATACTGTATCACTAGGTTGTACTGCATCACAATGCTGCACTGCACCACTTGGTTGTTCTGCATCACTTGGTTGTACTTTATCACTAGGTTGTACTGTATCACTGGTTTGCACTGTAATACTAGGTTGTACTGCATCACTATGTTGTACTGCATCACAACGTTGTACTGTATCACTAGGTTGAACTGTATCACTAGGTTGTACTGCATCACTAGGTTTCACTGCATCACTAGGTTGCACTGCAAGTCTAGGTTGAACTGCGTCACTAGGTTGTATTGTATCACAATGTTGTACTGCATAACTAGTTTCCACAGCATCACTAGGTTGTACTGCATCCCTAGGTTGTACTGCATTACTAGGTTGTACTGCGTCACTATGTTGTACTTCATCACTAGGTTGTACTGTTTCACTAGGTTGTGCTGTATCACTAGTTTGCACTGTATCAATAGGTTGTACTGCATCACTATTTTGTACTTCATCATTAGGTTGCACTGTATCATAGGTTGTACTGCATCACTAGGTTGTACTGTATCACTTGGTTGTACTGTATCACTAGGTTGTACTGCATCACAAGGTTGTATTGTATCACTAGGTTGTACTGTATCACTAGTATGTACCGTATCACTAGGTTGTACTGGATCACTAGGTTGCACTGTATCACTAGGTTGTACTGCATCACTAGGTTGTACTGTATCACTATGTTGTACTATATCACTAGGTTTTACTGCATCACTAGGCTGTACTATGTCACTAGGTTGTACTATGTCACTAGAATACACTGTATCACTAGTTTGCACTGTATCACTCGGTCGTACTGCATCACTAGTTTGTACTGCATCACTAGGTTGTACTGCATCACTAGGTTGTACTGTATCAATAGTCTCCACTGCATCACTAGATTGCACTGTATCACTTGGTTGTACTGCATCACTAGGTTGTACTGCACCACTAGTACTGGAAAGGAAAATTGCAACGCCTCCATTCACGAGAGAAAGCAAATCATTCGATATAACAGAGACATCCACAATACGAAGTTCAAAAGATGAATACAAAATTAGCAGACGAAATCTAAAGAGGGTCCTGAAACGTTAGAAGAAAGATTATGAAAATGAAATTGCTGCCAATGCCATAGCTGATCGGAAACAATTTTTTAGTTATATTTCGAGCAAAACAATTCACAATCTGAAATAGGTCCTCTCGAGAACGATGTTGGTGAGCTAGCAACTGACGACACCAAAATGAGTGTTCTACTTAATGGATACTTTACTCTGTATTTACGTTAGAGAATCAGGATATTCCTAATCCTGAGGATATCATAGCGGCAAAACGTATTGAAGCCCTCACCACAGTGAAATTTTTCCCCGCCGAAGTTATTAAATATTTAGATAAATTGAAAGTCACCAAATCTCCAGGTCCAGACCAAATTCATCCTAGAATTCTATAAGAGACTAGAAATGAAATCGCCGAACATTTATCAAACAATTTCACCCAATCTCTCACAAATGGCACCTGCCCCTCTTAATGGAACGAGGCTAATGTTCCCCCAATCTTTAAAAAAGGGGACAAAAAGTATCCCGGCAACTACCATCAACTTACCATTGGCAAGTTGATGGGAAGTTTGATAACGGATAAAATTACAGAATTCTTAGAATCAAACAAATTGATTGGTGACTCCCAGCACGGTTTTAGGCACAACCGTTCCTGTCTTACAAGTCTGCTACTCTTTTTCAGATATATAATCGAAATCCACGACACAAAATCTCCAATCGATATCATTTACCTTGACTTTCAAAAGGCCTTTGATAAAGTCTCCCACAAGCGCCTAATTAGTGAATTGTATAGCATCGGTATCCGATGCGAGCTTAACAACTGGATTAAATGCTGGCTTACGGACAGACGCCCGCGAGTTGTACTTAACGGAGCTTCCTCCCCATGGGGTAATGTTACAAGCGGCGTGCCTCAAGGATCCGTGTTAGGGCCAGTTCTCTTTATGATATTCATTAATGATCTCGATAGCAACGTACTCTCAAACATTAGCAAGTTTACAGACGATACTAAGATCGGAGGGAAAGTGCAAACTGAACTAGAGTGTCAGCAGATCCAACTAGACTTGAACAAAATTGTTGATTGGTCAGATAAGTGGCAAATGAAATTTAATGTAGACAAATGCAAAGTTATGCACATAGGTTCTCATAACCCCAACACGAATATTCAATGTCTGGAAAGAAACTCATTCAAGTCACCGAAGAGAAAGATTTAGGCGTCATCATTAGTAACGACTTAAAAAGCAGCAAGTAATGTAACAATGGTGCCAAGAAAGGCAACAAGATGCTAGGTATGATATCCCTCACTATCTCGTACAAAAACCAACACAGTATGCTCAAGTTATTTAATGCATTTGTTAGATCGCATCTCGAGTATGTCGTTCAATTTCGGTCTCCATTCCTTAGAAAAGACGTTGTTAAACTTGAAAAGGTTCAACGTAGAGCTACCAAACTCATCCCCTCGCTGCGGAATAAATCGTGCGAAGACAGGCTTCGTGAACTAAATCTTTATTTGCTAGAGAAGCGTCGCGTCAGAGGCGACATGATAGAAGTGTGGAGGATTATGAAGGGTAAGAAAAACGTCGATCGAGCGAGTCCTTTCACTCTAGATACAAACGAAGTGACTAGGAACAATGGATACAAAATCGTTGGGAAACGTTTCTCACTCGACATCACGCGCAATTTCTTCACTTATAGATTTGTCGATGAATGGAACAAACTTCCAGCGGAGGTTGTAAACAGCAGTGCAATCGAAACGTTTAAGTCGCGGCTCGATAAGTTCTACATAAATCGCAGATAAACAGCTAAACCGTTTCATTTCCTGTTGATATATAAAAAAAGAAATGGCACACGAAGCTCTCATAGACGTTCTACTTCAAAACTAATCGTCTTGCTATCAAAAGGCAACCTAGTTCGGGCCAATAAGCCTCTTAGACGTTCTACTCCAGAACTAACCCTCTTGATATTAAAAAGCAACCTAGTTTGGGCTTATAGGCCTATTGTTGTCTTCCTACACTTGTAAGCACTTGTAAACTAGGAGGTACTGTATTACAAGTTTGCACTGCATCACTAGGTTGTACTGCATCACTAGATCGTACTGCATCACTAGAATGTACTGCATCACTGGGTTGTACTGTATCCCTAGGTTGCACTGTATCACTAGGTCGTACTGTATCAGTAGTTTGCACTGCATCAATAGGTTGTACTACATCACTAGGTTCTACTGCATGACTAGGATGCACTGTATCACTAGGTTGTACTGCATTACTAGGTTGTACTGTGTCACTAGATTGTACTGCATCACTAGGTTGTATTGTATCACTAGGTTTTACTGTATCACTAGGTTGTACTAAACCACCAGGTTGTGTTCTAACACTAAGTTGTACTGTATCATTAGGTTCTACTGCATCACTAGGTTGTACTGCATCGCTAGGTTTTACTGGATCACTAGGTTTCACTGCATCACTAGGTTGTACTGCATCACTAGGTTGTACTGCATCATTAGGTTGCACAGTATCACTGGGTTGTACTGTAAACTAGGAGGTACTGTATCACTAGTTTGCACTGCATCACTAGGTTGTACTGCATCACTATGTTAAACTGTATATCTAGGTTGTACTGTATCACTAGGTTCTACTTCTTCTCTAGGTTGTACTGCATCACTGGGTTCTACTGGGTTCTAATGTACTCTTTTAATATGTTGTACTGTATCACTAGTTTGCATTGTATCACCAGGTGGTACGGCATCACTAGGTTGTACTGCATCACTAGGTTCTACTGCATCACTAGGATGCACTGTATCACTAGGTTGTACTGCATCACTAGGTTGTACTGTGTCACTAGATTGTACTGCATCACTAGGTTGTATTGTATCACTAGGTTTTACTGTATCACTAGGTTTTACTAAACCACTAGGTTGTGTTCTAACACTAGGTTGTGTTCTAACACTAGGTTGTACTGTATCACCAGGTTCTACTGCATCACTAGGTTGTACTGCATCACTAGGTTTTACTGGATCACTAGGTTGCACTGCATCACTAGGTTGTACTGCATCACTAGGTTGTACTGCATCATTAGGTTGCACAGTATCACTGGGTTGTACAGTAAACTAGGAGGTACTGTATCACTAGTTTGCACTGCATCACTAGGTTGTACTGCATCACTATGTTAAACTGTATCTCTAGGTTGCACTGTATTACTAGGTTCTACGGCATCACTAGGTTGTACTGCATCACTGGGTTCTACTGGGTTCTACTGTACTCTTTTACTATGTTGTACTGTATCACTAGTTTGAATTGTATCACCAGGTGGTACTGCATCACTAGGTTGTACTGCATCACCAGGTCGTACTGGATAACTAGGTTGTTCTGAATCCCTTGGTTGTACTGCATCACTAGGTAGTTCTGCTGTTGTGTGCTTTTTTTATGACTGTTAAAATAAAGTAGAATGTGCGAAGGTTCCAAATGATAACACAAGTTATTTTACAATATTATTTTGAATTAAATCAAAGTAACAGGTCAACAGGTTAACTCTCAATCGAGCACGATTAATGTTTATGATATAAACAGAAACAACGGAACAAATGTGTAAATGAACAGCATAATTGAGAAGTGGAACGAAAAAAGGAGCGCAGTGACCCACCCTGTAGGAGATACAAAACACGGGACAAAAATACCGAGTATCACACAGTTAATAACAACCAATGGAACACATAGAAACGCTGAAGGAATTGTTACACAGTTAATATGAAAGTACAATACCAGACAAGTATCACACAGAGTGTTCAATCGCTGTTCTGATCAGGCTTACCTCCACCCGACCTGTTCTGTTATGAAGAGTGGGGTCCCGTACAATTTACCCCTGCACTCCTAAAATGATATGGGTGTGCCTTGCTCATGTATATGAAATGATCCTACAATTGGAGAACCACTCAACCGTTTGGTCGTTCTGAGGGGGCGTGGTGTCCTAATACCATGACTCTTATTGGCCCACAACCAAACTTAGGCCGTTAACTAATTTACAGGCTCCTCTCAATGGTCGGTTAATTTTAGGGTTACCCTGATCTTAACACAGCCCCCCATGTTATTGGATCCCGGCCACACATGCTGAATCGTCGATTTTAACAGGACCCACCAAATGGCACTACACTTGTCAATGTCTCCTGGTCATGTAATGCCATGTAGGGACAGACTGCTGCCGTTTGCTAAAAAAAAACCTTTGGAGGTGAAATGGGGAAATGCAAGGGGTTTCCCAAGTAACTGAAGCCAGGGTTGACTGGCCTAAGGCCTACACTTTTTCTTGGGCAGTCAAAAACTAAAGCTTTACTGTAATGTTTGTGTAGAC
Organism: Gammarus roeselii; assembly: GCA_016164225.1. NCBI lineage: Eukaryota > Metazoa > Arthropoda > Malacostraca > Amphipoda > Gammaridae > Gammarus > Gammarus roeselii. Next base: position 6,605 of record SDVV010004953.1, on the reverse strand, counting down.
ATTGTGCCATATATATGTGCTAGCGGAGGCTGATCATAACACCCCCCTTCCTTCATTGAAGGAAAAAGTCCCCACTTTTATGGCTCTGCACTGGCAAATTGACGTAGTATTTCCTCGACGAGTCATTTGCTCGACCCGTGGATAGTTCAATGTGGAAAGGCAGGCTGCGTGGAGTTTTTAGGTATGACTGAATATTATGAAATACATTGTAGTAGAAGATTGGTTGTGTTATTAGTATGTCATTTTAATATCGATGAAAAACAATTCTCTGAGCGTGTGACTACTTGCAACATACAGGATTTATGGCATGCATCGTGCGTTAAGGGATGAGTTGCTGAGATGTGCGCAGAAGTTGTGTGGTGCGCGCCGTGTGGGCGGGTGCAAAAAGAAAGGCTGCGAGTGTTAAAACGAGGAGGTCAAACTGGCGGTGGCACGGAAAAGAGGAGCGTTTGAGGAGTGGTTGCAGGTGAAGTCGGAGGTGGCGTATGAGAGCTACTTAGAGAGGAGAAACGAGGTGAAGCGGGTGGTGAGGAAAGCCAAAAGGAACGCTGATGCCAGGTTGGGCAGACGGTTGTGCCAGAATTTCGAGGAGAACAAAAAGAGGTTTGGAAAGAGGTGAAGAGGGTGAGAAAGGGAGAGACCGGAAAGGAGGAAGTTGTGGAAGATGAAAACGGCCAGTTGTTGTTGAAAGTGGTGACGTACGGAAGAGGTGGGCCGAGTATTTTGATGAGTTGTTGAAAGTCGAGGATGACAGGAAAGGCTGACATTGTTGCTGTGGGTGGTGGTGCTCGGATGCCAGTTTTGGGAGAAAGACTTGTTGCGGACATTACCAGGGAAGAGGTGCAGGAGGCGGTGGACGTGATGGAAGCAGTGAAAGCCATTGGTTTGGATGACGTTGCGACCGATTGCCTGAAGAAGGGTGGAGTAACGATTGTCGAATGATTGATGAGGTTACTGAACTTTTGTTTTGTGGCAGGCGTGGTACTGAGTGAGCGGCGCAGTGCCTGCATTTTTCCGCTATGTAAGGGCAAAGGAAATAAAAATTAATGCTGCAACTCGAGAGGTATCAGTCTGTTATGTGTGGTTGGTAAGTTGTACGGGAGAGTGCTGATCGAAAGGATTAGAGACTGTACGTACTGCGCAATTGGAGAGGAACAGTGTGGCTTTAGAAGTGGTAGAGGGTGTACCGATCAGATTTTTGCAGTGAGACAGGTCTGTGAGAAGTACCTTGCCAAAGGACAGTATGTGTTCTGGGCCTTCATGGATCTGGAGAAAGCATACGACAGAATTGACAGGGAAGCGCTGTGGAGGGTCTTGCGTTTGTATGGAGTGGGCGGACATCTGTTGAAAGCGGTGCAGAGTTTCTATGCTGACAGCTGAGCATGTGTCATAGAGGCAAGCGAGGTGAGTGATTGGTGTCACAGTGAAAGTGGGACTGAGACAAGACTGCGTGATGTACCCCTGGCTGTTCAACCTCTATATGAATGGAGTGGTCAGGGAGGTGAACGCGAGCGTGCTGGGTCGTGTCCTGGAACTGTTGGAAGCGAATGGGCGGAATTGGCAGTGAAGCCAGTTGCTATTTGCTGATGATACGGCCTTGGTTGCGGATTCGGAGGAGAAGCTATGTAGGCTAGTGTATGAGTTTGGTAGAGTGTGTGAAAGGAGGAAGCTCCGAGTGAACGTGGGTCAGAGTACAGTAATGAGATGCTCGAGGACTGTCGATGCGAGCAAAATTAGTGTCACCCTAAATGGAGAGATCTTGGAGAAAGTTCAGTGTTTTAAGTATCTGGGCTCCCATGTGGAGGTAACTGAACAAGTGGAAACTGAAGTGAAGACGCGAGTGAAGGAGGGATGTAAAGTGTTGGGTGCACTAAAAAGTGTAATGAACTTTAGGACGTTGGGGATGGAAGCAAAGAGAGGGCTGTATGAGGGTGTTGTTGTTCCAACTGTGCTATACGAAGTTGAGGCTTGGGGGGTGAGAGCAGATGAGAGAACAAGGTTGAATGTTTTCGAGATGAAATGTTTGAGGAGCATGGCTGGAGTAACGCTGAGAGACCAGATCACCAACGACGTGGTTCGAATTAGAACAGGGATGGTAAAGAAATTGGAGAACAGAGTGGATTCGCATGTTCTGAGATGGTTCGGGCACATGGAGAGGATGGATGAAGGAAGATTGGTGAAAAGGGTGATGAATGCGAAGGCGAGTGGTCGCAGGCCTAGAGGTAGATCGAAGTTTGGGTGGATGGATGGTGTGAAGCAGGCGTTGGGAAGGAGAGACATGAATGTGGAATTGGCGAGAGAGCGTGAAATGAACAGGCGTGAGTGGAGAATGGTTGTGAATGGTTGATTTTGACGCTTTTCTGATGTGCTTTTCCGCCCTTGGCATCCCGCTGTCGGGATGGTCGTGGGTGGGAGGGCCCGGCCATTATGACGAGGAGGGGGTAAACCAGTGAGAACTGTCGGGCCCTGCTGCTGACGACGGATCCTCGGACTGCACTCATGACCCAGAGTGCATGTTGATGCGGTACTGGCCAGACCCTTCAGCACAAAAGGGCTAAGTTGTGTAAGTGTGAGCGTATGAGGGTGGGAGGTGCGTATCTGTATCTGTATCTGTATCTGTATCATACGGTTCGATCAATTGTAGGAAAAAACTCGATCCGAGTGTTATGCGACATGGTTGCATATTTGATGTTACTGAGATTGCTGAGTGCAAATTTTTATTGAACATTGATATTTTGCTTAGGCGTGCAACCATGTTTCTGGACAATATGCTATACCGATCTTTACAACGTTTTGCCTGTTGACAGGGGGCACGGAAAAATGGGATAGAGACTATCTATTTGTTTCATTGTATTGTTTTGCTCATTTCAGCGTATGTTGGTTCAAGTTACCGTTGAACTAACTTATGCAAAAGGGAACAAAGCTTATGAGTTAATTACACAATTCGGGAGACATGACTTACAGACTATTTGCCGTACACATGTTTATGGACAGAGTAAATGTCACACGCAGGTGACAGGTTGTCCCTCACATATCTGAATAATTACATATTTTCACCTTTTCTATCAATGTATTCAATAAACTGAACTTGGATAGGCATCACTCTAATATTTATATCGGACACACTGCATTTCACTTTTGATCAAAAGTCAATCATTCAAATTGTGGCCTTGGTGTGTTATGTTATGTTTATTTTTTGGTTAACGCGTGTTGAACGCTCAATTTGCGGGTATTTTATTTAGCTAGGTCAGTAAATTGGGGTTAACGATTTGAAATTCATGATGCTCGGTCTACTCTCTCGTACTCCCACGTCATGTCGCCCGGAGGTTAAAGTGGACTGCCGTTCGCCTATTTTTCCTAGCATTTGTCCGTACAGTTACCACGAAAAAGCTAAAATGTTATGAATTCCGATCTTAATATATGTATGAGGCGTCATGTGTGGACTCAATTATACTTGGATTGGCTTTGCCTGTTCATAGGTCAGTCCTCGCTTCTCTAGAAAAGGATTGCTTGCTTCTTCTTTTTTATATGAAAAAACTAAGACGGTCTACCCTTTTATTTTCTGCTTCTGACCTAAGTCAGTGCTTGTCGCTTAGGAACGACTTGCCTTCATCTCCCTTTATTTACCGAGCCATCGCATGATTTTTGTCATTGGTTTGAGTGTGTTTGGTGATGGGTTGTTCATTCATTCCTCTATTCACGCGTTCGCTCGTTTTACACTCACATATCGCATCGGTCCAACTTGCACATCACTTGTTTTTGCGTCTAACTCGTCACACGACAGATATTTCTTAAAATTATGGACAGTGGTGTTAAATTCCCCCTTGAAAATACGATTCTGACAATTGGACTATAATTTTCTGAAATTGAATGCCGCATTTCTACGCAGACCTAAATGCTCCACGAGAATTTATCGACAATACACGAAATCAACTTCACATGAAATATTGAAATTTATAATCGCACATCGTGTGTTTAGACATGTCACCTAACCAATTGGTCATATAAATTTTGTATGAAATTTGAAACGGAAAAGCAGGACTATCTGAACTTTTCTACAAAATGGGACAATGAATAATTTTTCGATGAATGACCTAATGTTGGATTATTTTTACATCTATCGAGCTCTACCGCGCGTCAACGTCTTATTTGATTTTTTGTATATGATGAGTGTTAGGCATTTTTCAACGAGTGATCATTTTTTCCAGTGATCGATTTCAAATAAATTTTTATCACCAGCTGCCTTTGTTCAATAAACACAAAAATTGCTTAGATACTACAACAGAGAACTTATATACTACACTGGTGAACTACGGGCTATCTTATTTATCATCTACCTGGATATATTTTCTTGGTTCGGTTTTTCAAATCCATATCTGACATTTTTCCATTTGTGTACAATAAATATATTTTTCTTGCTTTTCTGGAATCACTTTCCGCCACCGCAATCCATGTTTTTTATTATATACATGAATACAATTCCGATGAAAAGTGCTGGAACAACAGGTCGAAGGATTTGCGTGCACTTAATTGAATTCACTTCAAACGAATTTTGAACTCATTTGCTGATGAATTCGAGAACAGATATATTGAAAAGTTTTGTGGGGAAACTGTAATTGCTTATATTTTTACGAACTCTCTAATTTCACCTCCTACGGGAGAACGGTCTAACGTGATATATCGCACTCGATTTGATGGTCTTCTGGCTTCACTTCTTATTGCTTTTAGTTACTTACAGTTTGTATAAATTTGTTTCTGAAGACCCCTGGAGGCTGTGAGGTTACGGCCTCCCAGTGGCACATTTTCCTGGCTGCTGTCTTGTTTTGGCCGACGTGATTGTCTATGTCTGTCCTTGTCAATCAGCTGGTCGTGGCCGTTGACTATCGTGACGGATATGGCTGTCCTTCGCAATGCCATACCAGCGATAGCCCTGTTTCCGTGCTGACAGATGAAGGGCTGGGGGTGACAGTTCTGTGCTGGCAGCGCAGGGGTAGCCGACACGTTCCTCTCTGGTCAACCCCTCGCGACTGCCCGCTGCGTAGGTCTCCTCCCGTTCTTCCCTCATTGTTGCCTCAGTTTACTTTTGGTAGTATAGGGCACGATAGGCAAGGCTAGGATCGAGTGTCTCAATAGAGAGGTTGTGTATGGGGACCTAAAGCATTTTGTTTTAAAGTGATGATATGAATTTGTTTCAAAGAGGTGATTAATTTCATTTTTGTTAGCTTTAATATCCTGCACCGTTGTTTTGCCCGCTCTATCAATTCAAATGAATCAAAGGCAATCAAATCATGTACCGATAGATACTTATCAATGACCGACGGGCTGTGAGTTCGCCCGACCCAGGAGGGGTCTAGGGTGTTTACCCAAAATGACACTCTCTAGCTACTCAGTTGAGTGGGTCTAGGAGATAATATGTGAGTAAAGGGTTTCCATACGTCTGCTACTGTGTGAAGGGAATTGAAACCACTGGGAACATTGAAAGAATTCTTAATATATTTATGCTCAAGAAAACCCTGAGACTGGCTTCAAATTACTACTCACTCATAGATGACGCAGCCTATCTATATTATGCACAACTGTGTGCAGAGAAAAAACAGTGAAGACAGTTCAAATACATATATGTGTACTAGCCTATAGCTGCGTTATACCACACTTGGTCGCTATCCTAATACATACACATGAAGATCAGCTATCCTAATACAGCACATGAGGATCACTTGAAAGAAAAACTTAGCTCTAGTCTAATTACAGGAGGAAAAACCCTCCGAATAACAGATTGGATGTAGTATCAAGTTATCAACACGTAAATGTAGATATAGTGACAAAATACGCGCTCACCCGGGTCAGTGACCTGCAATGCTATGTTCCAAATGCCGGATGATGGTGCTCCTCCGCGACCGCATCCATCGAGACTGAGCTGTCGTCCGACTGACCCCCTGGGCGTAGAACTCGATGCACGTTGTAGATCTCGGCTGTCTTTCCTAAATGCTACACTAGTTTGTACTGCATAACCAGGTAGTATTACATACACTAGGTTGTACTGCATCACTAGGTTGTACTGCATCACTAGGTTGCACTGCATTACTAGGTTGTAGTGCATCACTAGGTGTTACTGCATCACTAGGTTGTTCTGCATCACTAGGTACAGCATTGCTTCCACTCTCTGTGAGTAAGTAATTATTTTATGGCAAGCTGATTGTTGGCGTGGCTCAAACATCTATACAACGGTATGATCTGTTCATAAGTTGTAATTATTCTTACCCCACATTCACTCATTCGCCAAATCCACCTGAAAAAGTTTTCGGAAGCTATTGAATATTTACTTGGTTATCTCCCACAGAAGACACTTTCTGAATGATGTCACTAATGTCAATACTGACAGATAAAATATTGCACCACATTATTTAAACCATGAGTACTCATTTGTAGGTCCATTATGTCTATATGTTCTTTATATATCCATTGCTAACTGACAACATGGAACTACAAAGAGAAGACACGATGAAATGCTCGACTGCCACTTACTAGGCATCATAGAGAATCGTCAGAGCAAATAGGAAGCTGTTCCTGATATGTTGATTATCTTGTTGTGTTTACTCAAGTAA
>SDVV010004952.1:0-19667 GCA_016164225.1 Gammarus roeselii | reverse complement strand
TATATGAAGGTATGTACTGTGGCGAAAGAAAATTGTTTATGGTTAGTCTACGATCGATACAACAAACTAGACATTTCCTAAGTCGAATTTACCTTCATATATAAATTTTTAACGGTATTTTATCTGGACAACCCTTTTTTATGGATAAAATAAATTCAATTTCCTTCAAATGATTTAAAATGTCCTGCGGAAAATGATCTTTGAAGATTTCTCGTAAGTCAAACGCAGTTTTTAAGAATCTAATTACTTCTTGACATGAAATATGTGGGAATACATGGACAAAAAGTTCATAAAAGGAGTCCAGAGAACAGAAGACATAAATGGGGTCTAGTGTGGGTTCATGAGTGCCGGCGGCGCCTTGTTACCCGGAAAGGTACGTTTTTAACTTTTCTCGAAATATTTACGTCATGGACAAAATGACTGCCCAGTGGAGGGGAGTAATATTGAAATGAAAACTTGTGCGTTCAATGGAAATAGACGGTGTATTCATAGATTTGATTTAGTTTATGATCGGTAAAAACGTAACCTTCATTTACGTTATTTTGATGACTGAGAATCGCCTATTATCACGACATTTTAGTGAAATTGTGATTTATTAGAGCAATTGCCCAGGGTATGCGGATTATAGAAGAGAGTAAAATGTGACGAATCCTTAAATTGATTGAAAGGCTCCGATGTCTCTCGCACTGATCAGGAATTGATAGGCAATCTACAAAGATGAAAAATATAATATGTTTTAAATAACAGTCGGTCTTCCTAATGGATAACTTACAGTAAATTTCTGGGGAAAACTGCAATATTGGCGGAGAATACGACAGTTTTCAGAAGTGATATGAAGAAGAACGACTAAGGTGCTCTTGAATGATAATAAATGCAAACGATGATAAATTGGTGGTAGGAGTAAATCGATGACCCATTTGCGACGTAAAATGTGATCATTTCATTTATACCTCGTTCATGTCCTCATTCATTATTGTGATGTTAATACTGTCTTTGAAACGCTAAATTAGGCAAAGTCCTTGACAATCTTATTTACTTCTTAAATGTAGCGTCATTGTCATATCCTTGTATTCATTAATTGGTTTGTATAATGACTACTATATGCCGGGACCGCTCTGTGGTTAAAACATTGGAAAAAAAATAAGGAGCCAATTTCTTACCGATACAATTGCAATGCGGATAATAGATTTTTTTAAGGCAAGCAAAACTATAAAACAGTGTTTGCAATAATATTTTATAAAAGAAGTCAAAATTGTTCTGTATTAGCTATTCGTCATTTTGGCATATGTTCATTTTATATACCGTCTGATGACGTCAATTCTTGAATAGTCAATTTTCGTCGGTTATGCTTGAATCATCAATTATCGTATTTGCTTTACGGTCGGATATCGTCGATCCGCCTGTTATCGTCGGATAGTCGACGATATTCGACGATAAACTTTAATCGTCGGTTGAACGACGGTAAAACCTGAAAACTGACGGTTTGCTTACGATCGCCCGATGATAAAATCTGACTGGGATGAGACAGTCGCTGGGTCAATTAGCGTTGTAAGAGTGGCCTGAATGTCGTTGAAGTTTATATGTTTTTCGACGGGAAGAAGGTGAAAACTCTTTGGTTTACATTAACAAAATGTCATCGTAGTTCTTCAATGTCTTTCTCAGCAGCAATACCAAGCACAGACTTGAACAAATCCCTATCAAAATTCAGGAGACCTCTCTTCTTACGTCCCTACGCAACAGGTTTCTTGGGTTTGGTGCGCTTGTTAGGAACAATACGATGATCACTGCACATAACACAATCCTTATCAGGAGGTATTTCTACGAGTTTTGCGACCATCCCTACGTGCTCTGGCTCCGCCGAACGATAATCTTCTCCGATCTCAGTTGCAAAGATCATTCGTGCCTTTGTGAGAGCCAACCTGTTTCGCCAGTCTTGATTCATCGCTCGTTTAGAGGAAGAGTTGAGACGGCGCAAACCCCGCTCACCTGAACGAGCTACGAGCATACGACAGTAATAGCTTGTGACGGGAACAGCATCCATGACCGGACTGATAAGCCTCAGACAACAATACTGTAACCAATGTTTGGATCAGTTGGTCGGCCGGATCGAACATACTGACAGAAGCTCGCACGAGAGAGAAACCGTCCCTCTGTTCTCCTTTATGATACCATTCATAGACAAGTCTACAGGGTCATTGATACTCTCGGTACTTCCTGGTTTGGAGCGAGTGACGTCCCGTAGAGAAACGGCACCACTAGAACCAAAAGAGCGAGTCGTACGTCAGAGGATCATCCCGCCTAGAAGCAGAAAAGTCCTAGTCGTAAAAATGTAAGCAAAAATGTAAGCAAAATGGAACATACATATGATGTTTACATGGGACACGGGTACAGGTATCCGCAGCGAAGTGAAACGTGTTCGTTGTAAGGGACACGCTGCGATTGCGTAACAACAGTTTCCATGCGGGCGGGGGCCTTTCTGGGGCTGCAACCGTCGGCATTTTGATTACGATCGGGGTATCACGACCAGCGGATGATTCGAAAGCCACCGCTTCATCCTCATCGCTGCAGCAAACTGCAAATGGTTCGCACAATCTTTCGCAACCGCGCGTCTGCGAAATTCCTGAACACTGAACAATGGGAAGGTAACACGACGAAAAAGCATTCAGGTAAACTCGACGTGTTCTTTCGAGGATAACATGATGTAATGTGTAGTTGTATGGTTAGTGTATTCTGCTGACCGTAAACGATACTTAATAGCGGGGACTCAATTTGCGGTGTTTTTTCGGTTTTCTCTGGTACTTGGCATGTGCGCCCTGTGGTGAAAACGATTTTTCACTGTCTCTGATGTGTATATTTTTTTGTTGATAGTTGTATAATTCGTGATGCATAATACCGCGCGAAAGTTTGTGGACTGACTTGGCCTGTCTGCCTCGAATACCGTGAAGGACAACAAAAATATGCAATGGGTAGATCAGCTCTGGGCTGTCGGACAAAAACTCGTTTTCGATCGTACTCAGACATAACACAATGAAGATTGTCTCCGATGGTATTGTAGAATGCTAAGCTTACGGCAATCATCACCTCTATGAGGACGATATCACATTGAGGATAGAATTCAGCCGTCCAAATACTTAGCAGCTTTTTTATGTTCCTATTTTATGCGGTTCCTTTAGCGACAGCCCTATAGCGTGTAATGTTTACCTTTTAACCTCGAACAAATTCTGGAGCATTGTCAGATAAGAGTCGTGAGGAGACTACGTAATGAGCGAACAGTTGTACTGTCAGTAATCGTTACAATCATCAGGTATATAGCAAAAAGGTTAATAAAATTCGGAATATAGCGGTTTCTTGAACTTGCCATTAGCTATGGTCACTTCTTCCCACATTTTGCTAGGCAGCGGGTAGTTTTTTATGGGGTTCTTCGTAAGGGTAGATGGTTAAGTCTTTGGCATTCCTCAAAACACTTAATTGCTTCGGTGGCCAGAGTGGCCATATTTTTAAATAGAAGTAAATCTTCAGTTTGTTCAACTTTCGGGTCACTCCAAGTTGATCGAATTCGAATGAGTCGTGGCATGGCAATACTGCTCTACGAATTAGTGTTTGTGCATGGTGCTACCGGAGGCCAGTAAATTTAGCCTTCTCCGCATCTCTGGGTAGAAGTTATTTGCTTGTGATGTATATTACTATTGATCATGTACACTGATAGATCTATTAACAGGTCACGTTTTTAAGTGTCGACAGTTCATTTAATATGGTAAGGATTTTGATTATTTTACATTATCAATATGCGAAGGCATTTCTTTTGAGTCTTCTTTCGAGGCTACGTCTTTTAGGTCTTCACCGGCCATCTGCAACGTTGGCAGACTATACGTAGAGTAAGACAACGCATCTGACAGATTGTTTCATTTGACCATGCCATAAATGACGTTAGTTATATTCTTGGGTTAGCACAGCCTATTGGCCTACGGCACCTTCGGGTAGACACTTTCGGAACAAGAAAACAGCGGACGGTGATCCGTTAGGATTGTCATGTCATACCCATATAATAGATCCTGGATAATTTTCAGTCTCCTCAGCACGGCTAGGGCCTCGAGTTCCGTCATCGATTATCGTCGTTCTACGTCAGATAAGGATTGTGTAACGTACGAAATCGGATGTAACATATTGTCAGCGTCTGGCTGAATAAACACAGCTACTAGTCTGACATTGGATGCGCCAGTGAACATGAATTTTCAATAAACTTTCTTGTAACGTTTGCAGGGCCTGTTGTTGTTATGCTTCCAATGCGAAGGACTGGTTCTTCTCTCCCAAATGATAAAAGGGATCAGCAGTGCTTGAGAATTCTGAAACAAGACATCGAAATTAACTCGACCAACCCAGAAACGATTTTTGTTCTCCGCTTGTGTGCACAGGATAGTCTTGATCGCCTCAAGACTATCCAGCGCCCACAATGTGACCGGAGGAATTTATTGACGGCTCAATGAATGGATAGTTTTAAGAATTATCTATATCGAGCCAAGTTTGCGTCTATCGTTGAGATAGCGACGGCGTACACGCCGAATGGTTCGCCCAGCACAAGTGATATACATTCACAAACAATGAGGGTGCGTTTGAGAGACCAAGGTACATCTCCTGGAAGTGAAAGTGTCCCTTCCGAGTGGTGGATGCGGTCTATTCTTGGTCTATTCTCGGTTCTTATCAACATGTCCAATGACGAAAAATACTCCGTATTCGACAAGGATGGAAGTAGTTCTCGGATTCTAGCAATTGGATGCCTTGACTGATCTGACAGCCTGTTCAGCCGCCGGAAGTCCACGCATATTCTTCCGATTGAGTCCTCCTTGCGAACAATTGTCAGCGGAGAGTTCCACGTCTGTATTAGGGAAGTACGACTTCTTTGTCGAGCATATCATCTAAAAGAGAGCCTAATATGGCTATTTGGGACTGTTGGAGTGGGTGTTGGTTGGTATAATTTTCAACTTTCAGATCAGAGGAAATGGCATGTTCCATCAATTTTTGTTCAAGGTGTTCGCCTTATTTTGGTGATAGCGTCTCAATACGTGTAATTGATTTAGTCAAAAGTGCTCGTATTTCTGCGTCAACGTAGATTTCTACTTCTTCCGGCAATCAGTCCAGTGAATAAGAATTCTTATTTTTTCAGATGAAACATTGAAGGTAATCTTGTTCGTTCCAAAATGTTAGGTCCATAGGGGCCACGTTGAATAGTATCAGGGGTTCTGAACCCTCTCTAATTTTTACCAATGTCCCTGATACCAATAATCCGCAATCCGCAGATCCTCGACGAACGGTGTAATCTACGTACGTCAGGAATTTTTGTGTGAACGCAAACAATGCGTTGCTATAATGTTCACGTTTCGAAAGTGTCCGCAGCATGGACAGGTAATTCTGATTGAATTTTGAATTATTTCACTGGTGTAACGGTTACTTCTACTCCAAGAACTTGTAAAATTTTCCGCCAGTTTTTTGTTAGAAATTGTGTCTACATGAATTATATCATATGATGCTGTTGCTGCACCTCTGCAAAAAATTGGACAAAGAAATTAACTGACGTACAACACCGATCCCCTTCCTAGTCTTTTTAGAGTAAGTTTGTCTGCTATGAACGTCATAAAACCTGGCAGGATTATTCCCATCAGGCAATTTCAGTCATTCATGTCAAGCCATGATTAATTGATTCTAACAATGTCCCATGCACTACAGCTTGGAGAAGGTCCATGTTAGGAATCAGCGGCTGTACGTTTCCTACTTTCGTTTCGATTCTTTATTTGTTATTAGTTCTGGCCGAAATGTCTGCATAGGTTCTCTTCTCATCGCGTTTATATCAACGTGCGCCGGTATGTGATACCGTCGGCGGAGTGGTGTTCGGTTTTGTCGCACTATATGCTCTCTCTCGTTGTGCGTGTTGGTTCTCTTCTATCTGGTTTCGTTTGTCTCTTGTCCGGCGTCGTTCATCATTTCCGGTGTGCGGATTGCTGGCAGTGCGCCATTTTTTCCCGGTTCAGGGGTTCCGCTCGTTACCTCTGCGCCGTTGTTTCCCGGGCCTAGTGTTCCGTTTGTTTCATGTGAACTGTCGTTTTCGGTTTTGCACTGTCGTTTTATAGGTTCTGATGTTCCGATTGTTGCTTGCGTACTATCATAACCTGTTAAAGAGGTTTCGTTCGATTCTTACAGGCAATTGTTTCGCGGTCTTCCTGTAACCGGGTACCTTGCGTTGAAATGCTTCTCCAGATCGGTATACTGAACAAAGCCTTCTGTTGTGCTGGAACACTTTAAGTCACTTCTAGACATTGTATTTTTTTCATAAAATAGTAGACGAAAACGCAGTGGTACAGTCTTGATGTATGGCCATCGACAAATGTGCTCTACACTTTTAATCGTTAGGAGCACTGACGTCATACTTCCGCCTTGAACAGATAATGGTTGATCATTAAAATCAATTCACATTAATTTCATCCCGGTGCACTGGTAATTGATAGTTACTAATAAATTGCAGAAAACACCAATTCATGGTGATACATCACGACTGCATCTGTGACGAACTGACGAGCTTACCGCTCAAATCGTATCGCAAAGAAACACTAAAATCCTAGTACCGGATAGATTTTTTTAAAAATTAAATAATGCACATTGAATACATTTCTTTCGCGTCTCAATATTAATGACGCCAATTATAGAGTACTTTGTTAAAGAGAGTGGAGCTGCTGGCGACAAAAAATTAAAGAAGAAACGTCGCCTGTTCGCAATTTGATTCGCATGAGCAAAAAACACGTCCTTCGTGAATGTTATACATTTCCTTCCAGTCCTAACAAACTTATCCCGAACATGATTCGATTAGTTCCAGAGACTGTATTCCTATAGCAACGGAAATTTGTCTATCATCTTTATTATAATGCTCTGCTATACTTTTGGAGGCGACAAAACAGTGACAATTAGGTACAAATGTATTCGCTTACATTTGTTAATGTTGCATGAAAACTACCTCCATCAACTACAGGCCGGACCCAGTGGATCATTGAGAAGTGATGTTTCGTAGAATGTAAATAATTTGAATGTACTTTCCTATGCCTTGATTAGGCTTGTTCAGTCAAATTTTGTGACGTTGGGCTGCTCGTGTCAGGGCTATATGTGTAGGATGAATTGCTCAAACTCAACTCCTGTTCGAACCTCAAACGCTGCTGTGGTCCTTCGCTATTTGCCATTATCATTAGCTGATAGAGATGTAGTGGTGGGGAATGTGATAGAAAGGTATGGCATTCCCGGTAGAAATGACAGTGGAGAAAACCTGATAGGTCTGTGTATAAAGCAGGAGTTAGTGGTCGCGAACAGTTTGTTCAAGGAACGAGATATCCACAAGTACACATTGGTAAGGATGGCCCACGGTGCAGTGGTGGAGAAAGAACTGATGGATTTTGTGCTGATATCGAGGAGAGTGGTGAGGAGGCTGTTGGATGTGCGGATGTTGAGAGGGGAGGGTGGAGGAGTGTCTGACCATCTGCTGGTGGAAGGTAGATAAAAAGTTTAGCAAAAGTGGAAGGGCAACAAACGAGTGAGAGGAGGAAGAGAGGTAGTGAAAGTGAGTGGACTGAATGTGAGAAGTAGAGCCGAGGAGTTCCAGCAGGTGTTGGGGGAAGAATATAGCAGCGTGAGAGGACAGGACCTGAGGGTTGTGGAGGAAGAATGGGAGAAGTTAAGGGATGCGTTGCTGAGATGTGTGAAGATGGTGTGTGGTGCACGCCGTGTGGGCGGGTGTGGAAGGAAAGTTTGCGAGTGGTGGAACGAGGAGGTCAAACTGGCGGTGGCAGGGAAAAGAGGAGCGTTTGAGGAGTGGTTGCAGGTGAAGTTGGTGGTGACTTATGAAAGCTACAAAGAGAGGAGAACAGAGGTGAAGCGGATGGTGAGGAGAGCCAAAAGGGACGCTGATGCCCAGTGGTGGTAGACGGTTGTGCCAGAATTTTGAGGATAACAAAAAGATGTTCTGGCAAGAGGTGAAGAAGGTGAGAAAGGGAGAGACCGGGAAGGAGGAAGCGGTGAAAGATGAAAATGCCCAGTGGTTGTTGGAATTAGTGATGTACGGAAGAGGTGGGCCGAGAATTTTGATGAGTAGTTGAATGTCGAGGATGACAGATAGGATGACATTGGTGCTGTGGGTGGGTTGCTCAGATGCCAGTTTTAGGAGAAAGACTTGTGTTGGACATTACTAGGGAAGAGGTGCAGGAGGCGGTGGACGTGATGAAAGCAGGGAAACTCCCTGGTTTGGATGGCGTTGCAACCGAGTTTCTGAAGAAGGGTGGAGTAACAATTGTCGAATGGTTGGCGAGGTTACTGAACCTGTGTTTTGTGGCAGGCGTGGTACCAATCGAAAGGCGCAGTGCCTGCATTGTGCCGCTTTATAAGGGCAAAGGAGATAGAAATGAATGATGCAACTTGAGAGGTATCAGTCTGTTATGTGTGGTTGGTAAGTTGTACGGGAGAGTGCTGATCAAAAGGATTAGAGACAGTACGGACTGTGCATTTGGAGAGGAACAGTGTGACTTTAAGAGTGGTAGAGGGTGTACCGATCAGATTTTTGCAGTGAGACAGGTCTGTGAGAAGTACCTTGCCAAAGGAAAGGATGTGTTCTGGGCCTCCATGGATCTGGAGAAGTCATACGACAGGATTGACAGGGAAGCGCTGTGGTGCAGAATTTTTATGCTGGCAGCGGAGCATGTGTCAGAGTGGGAAGCGAGGTGAGTGATTGGTTCACAGTGAAAATTGGACTGAGACAAGGCTGCGTGATGTCTCCCTGGCTGTTCAACCGCTATATGGATGGAGTGGTCAGGGAGGTGAACGCGAGTGTGCTGGGTCGTGACTTGGAACTGTTGGAAGCGAATAGGCGGAGTTGGCAGTTGAGCCAGTTGCTCTTTGCTGAAGATACGGCACTGGTTGAGGATTCGGAGGAGAAGCTATAGTATGTAGGCTAGTGTCTGAGTTTGGTAGAGTGTGTGAGAGGAGGAAGCTTCGAGTGAACGTGGGTAAGAGTAAAGTAATGAGATGCTCGAGGTCTGTCGATGCGAGCAAAATTAGTGTCACCCTAAATGGAGTTCTCTTGGTGGAAGTTCAGTGTTTTAAGTATCTGGGCTTCCATGTGGAGATAACTAAACTAGTGGAAACGAAAGTGAAGGCGCGAGTGAAGAAGGGATGTAAAGTGCTGGGTACACTAAAGAGTGTAATGAGCTGAAAGACGTTTAGGATGGAAGCAAAGAGAGGGCTGTATAGGGGTGTTTTTGTCCCAACTGTGCTCTACGGAGCCGAGACTTGGAGGGTGAGAGCAGAGGAGAGAAGAAGGTTAAATGTTTTCGAGATGAAATGTTTGAGGAGCATAGCTGGAGTAATGCTGAGAGACCGGATCACCAACGACATGGTTCAAATCAGAACAGGGATGTTGAAGAAGTTGGAGAACAGAGTGGATTCGCGTGTTCTGAGATGGTTCGGGCACATGGAGAGGATGGATGAAGAGAGATTGGTGAAAAGGGTGATGGCCGCAGGCCTAGAGGTAGACTGAAGTTTGGGATGATGGATGGTGTGAAGCAGGCGTTAGGAAGGAGAGACATGAATGTGGAGGTGGCGAGAGAGCGTGCAATTAACAGGTTGATTTTGACGCCGATCTGATGTGATTTCCCGCCCTTGGCATCCCGTTGTCGGGATGGTCGTGGGTGGGTGGGCCCGGCCACTAGGACGCGGAGGGGTAAACCAGTGAAAACTGTCTGGCCCTGCTGCTGACGACGGATCCTCGGACTGCACTCGTGACCCAGAGTGTATGTTGAGGGGGTACCGGCCGGACCCTTCAGCACAGAAGGGCTAAGTTGTGTGAGTGTGAGCGTGTGAGGGTGTGAGGTGCGCTTTGCCGTTGGCCACCCCACTTTCTGGGTGATGCGACCTAGTGGCTGTATCTGTATTAGCTGATAGAGAAGTACGATTGTAATTCGATTGCATATGCGCTGGACACTTGAAGGCTGCACTCGCACGGGGTGGTTGTACGCAATCGACTGCAACATTTTTATCAATAATTCGACTTACCTATGACCTTCAAGAATCCGGAACGCTCCAAACCGTGTGAGAAACATTTCAAGTGCATTTGACTTACTCCGTTCTCTGTTATCATTAATGAAAGTGCTCGAAACTCTTATTATTAACAACATTTTAGCGCCCTTGAGACCAACGTGGGGCTGCCAGTGCCTGACTGCTGCGGGAATTGAGGTCATCGCTGAGTCAGTGTTTTTCCTGTTGCTGGGGCAGTGTTGTGGTTCGCTGTGAGTGTTAGTGCCACGGACACGCATGCCACGGGCCTGGTTTAATTTCTCTATGCAACATCTGTGATACTATATTCTATTTGCTAGAAGCTTCCAGTTCAGTCATGAGCGGTCTAGCCTATAAGCGTTCCATAATTCCCCGTTCAGGCATTACCTTCGAAGTGATTTGGACTTTGGTCTCACAGCATTCGGTGTTACGTAAGAGTGGCTATCGAGTGCAAGAGAGTGTTCATTCGCTGAAATTTGATGAACACACTTCCATTTTTTTTCATAAATTCATGCCCATATAGTTGGTGATGTCTAACATCTTTCGTAGGTGCAATCAATGTTTTATATGTTTTACGTGTAATTGTAGCGCGGGCAGACCGGATTATTTTTACGAATACAAAACTGATGGAGCATGACATCCGTTGTAGTACTAGTAGAATGGTGAATAGGTAAAACGTTGTAGTCGATGTCACCAGTGTACGCGCTGTTTCCACCTCACGTGCGTGCATCTAACAAGGGTTCAAGCCAATAGCCTTCCAATGTGGCATTGCGATGCTTGTCGGGGCCGGCCAGTGAGGACGGATAGGCAGCGGGACCCTGTATTAGTGGATATTGATTATTACATTTCAGGATGTCGTTTTGGGATGAAAGCCCTGGCCAAAATTCCAACGGGGGTAATTATACCAGTCGCTGATGTTAAGGAAAAATTGTTAAGAGAGACCCTATATCAGCAGAGCCCTCAGGCATGGGTTAAGCTGTTGAGCTTCTCCTATTGGTGTCTCCAGCATCCCAGTACTGATCAAGCTGATTCGGAAGGTCGATCTCAAGCCACCATGGTTAGACGACAGGTCACGGAATTCATGGAGACTGATACTTTGCCTGAGCTCCCGCGTCGACCAGGGTGGATTAATAGGAACGGAAGCGAAGAAGACATACATTTGCACCTAAAAAAGAGACTGTCTACCAAGTTTGCTAACGGGTACGTAACAGGTGTGGTGCGAGAGCTTGTGTCTTTGTATGGCTTGGCACCAAAGAATGAGGCTACGACAAACTCCCTGCAATTTCAGCATCCACCGGCTCCGGAGAACTTATTTTTGCCTACTCTTCCGGATGATGACTATGCGGGCCCCGCAGTTGCCATTGTGGACGATGTCAGAAGGGCTATATCTTCATTTCCACCCGGTTCTGCGGGATTCCTGGATGGGCTGCGTCCCGGTCGTATCAGGGCATTGTTGAATGAGAGTCGGGGGAAGCGGGTGCCTCTCTGCTGGCGCGGCTGACAGAATTTACCAATATGGTGCTAGGAGGCGGAGTGCCCGATTTCATGATTACCACCTTCTTCTGAACTTCTATTAGCGCTTTGATGAAGAAGGACAGTGGCATCCACCCGATAGCTGTTGGGAAAACCTTGAGCAGGCTCGCTACCAAAGTAGGAGTCAAACCACTGTCTGTGAGACTTGGCCATGAGCATCGCCCCGTACAGTTAGGGTTCTCAACCAAGGGAGGCTGTGAGGCAGCTAGAAAAGCAGCCAGGTCATACTTCACGAACTCTAATCACAGGAGAGTTTTTCTTAGAATTTACAAGCGAAACGCATTTAATTGTATCTTAAGAGACACTTTTCTGACAGCGGCTCGGAACTGAGCGCCAGGCGCTTTCAGACTAATTTGGCAAGCTCATTCGCAACCAACATCATTACACTACGGTGAAAAAGTGTTGCAGTCAACCACTGGTATTCAGCAAAAAGACCCTTTTGAACCGGCACTGTTCTCTCTGGAGGTGGACGAGGTTGCCCGAGCCATTGAGTCCGAGTTCAATGTCTGGTAACTTGAAGATGCCACCCTTGGAGACACAGCAGAGAAGGCATTGCAGGACGTGCAGCGCTGGATTAATCAATTGCAAGCGATTGGGTTAGAGGTTTAAGCTGGTTCTACCGGATGTCAGAGTGGTTCCGAGTAGCCAGTGCTCCCTGCTGGGAACACCATTTTCCGAAGAGGGTATACCCGATGCTTTGAGAAGCAAGCAAGATGACTAAGAAAGAATGATCACGCGATCGGAACTGATAGAAAATCACCAAGCATTTGTACTTCTTAAGAATTGTTTCTCTACTCATAAACTGCTATATGTGCCTATCAACATGGTGAGTGTCTGAACAGTTTCGATTTGGTGTTGAGGGATGCCGTTACTAGGGTGACCAATGTCCCTCTTGATGACAGATCTAGAAACCAAGCCACTTTGCCAGTTGGTCATGGAGGCCTTGGGTTCAGAAGAGCTGGAGTGTTGCCCTTCCAGCCTTCATCTCGTCGATGCATTCTGCGAGTAACTTAGTCGAAGCCGTTCTTTCCGATGTGAACATCGTGGCTGATACAAAGGAGCTGCAGGGTGCCGTCGGGATGTGGAGGGAGAGATGTGGTGATTCCCTTGATTTGGAGGGACATGACATGGGTAAGCAGAAAGTATGGGACTTGCCTTTGTTATAGGTTACAGTGAGCGGTTTGCTTGCTGTTGCGGATCAAACGGCGAGAGCACGCCTTCTGGCTGCCTTCAGCAGAGATAGTGGTCTCTGGATGCATGCAGTCTCTTTGCCATCATCGGGGACTCAAATAGATCCAGAGACTCTGCGCATTGCGTTGCTCTGAGGGTAAGATCTAAAATCTGCCAACAGCATCCATGTCACTGCGGTGAGAGAATGGATGGGATAGGACTGCATGGACTATCATGTAGGTACATTGCCGGTAGCTTTCCCAGACACTCTGCGCTGAACGATATCGTCAGAATTTTTTTACAGAGAGTGGGACCACCATCGGTGCTGGAACTTTTGGGTTTGGATAGAGATGATGGCAAGAGACCCGATAACATCACAGTTTTCCCCTTTAAGAATGGTAGGAAACGCAAGAAACGGTAAGAAACGCATTTGATAGGTTCTGTAATTTCAATTGGTTCTGCAGCTACAGAGTTAGAGACAGGTAAGTGCAGCAAGTATAACGCTGTGACCCGACAGTTCTAATTTGAGCCAATAGCCTTGGAGACGACAGGGGTGTATGGCGAGTCAGCTGCGCGAATTGTGAAGGAGATCGGACGTAGATTCGTGTAGGGAACTGGAGATTCACGAGAATTTCTATGTTTCCAGCAGCGGTTGCGTTCGGCCCTTCAGAGAGGCAACGCATTTAGCATCCTATCAGGAGGTCTGGAGGCCCGGAGAGGTTTTAATGGGTCGGAGGGCACCTCGTCTGGGTGATCACATCCAACCCCACACTTCATTCCATAAGGGAATTTAATCTCTCGGAATGGTAATTATTGTAACTTAAATAATTTTTATTCAACGAATTCGATTTTTACATTTAATGTAATTTGCATTTTCTGTCAAATAAATAGCCTTAAAGATTTGAAGGCAGGCCATAGACAACAACTGTGTTGTTCCAGTTGTTATGTTAACAGAGCCGAACTGTCTCGCGATGGTGGATGCGCTTATACGATGGGGAACACAAGCTATGCTTTTCAATTATTCGAACTTCAGCATTCTTCTCATAACAATAGGCCTTATTGTGTTAAGTTTACAATGTCATCTTTTGGGGATTACAATATTAACGCTGACTTCTAACATCGAATTACACATGGATATCAACCAACTTCTATCGGTGTGAGGGAACGTTTGGGGTTTCTCATTATGTTAAGTTATTCTAGAACAATGACATTGCTCTCGTCATTTTTTTCAAATTACTATTGTTATAAAAAAATTAACCGCAATATGAAGGATCGTAGTTATAGTTCCGTGCTTGTTTAATGACGAGCGTATAAAAAAGTCAATAATTTTTCTGAAATGCTGATGTAGAAATTATATACCGACCCGAGTTATTACTTGGACGAGATTATTAATTGTTCGTGGAGTTGAAATATACACCATATTCTAATGTCTTCGTGTCGTGACTTATCTAATTCCAATTGCTGTGCAGCATAGGAACACCTAATCAGTTCCAAATACGATGCTCCACAGATATATTTATCCGAAGTATTATTTACAATAAATAAATGGCATATTCCCATGCATTTGAGTTCATCACAACTACAATCAGAATGGCTCTTAACACCGTGGAGTACTTGCCTTGTCTAGTTCAAGAACATCAAGGGTCTCTATTGTTACCATCGCGAAGGCACTGTACGCTTTGATTACTTGCCCTCGCGGGGTTAGGAATAACCAGGCATTCTTTCTTTGTCATTTTGGAGCACCGCATGCCATGGATCAATTGCCTTGACGAGCTTGAATGCATCCATGCGCTGTATTACTGCCATTGTGAAGGCACTGCACGCCTAGGATTACTTTCCTTTACGGGTGTATGAACATCCAGGCGCTCAAAGTCTGCCATCGTTTGGGCGCGACACGCTATGAATTATTGCAAGAGCGAGCGCGAGAACATCCATGCCCTTTATTCCTGTCATCGTGAGGCACTGTACGCCTTAGATTGCTTGCCTTGGCGGGCTAAGGAACATCCATGAGCTCTACCCTCGCCAAAGTGAAGGCCCTGCACGCTTTGGAATAGTTGCCATAGCCGTCTTAAGGACACACATGACATCCATCCCTGCCACCGTGAATGCAATGCAGGCCTTGAGTTACTTGTTGAGCGGGCATAATGACATTCATGCTCTCAACATCGGCATTTGTGAAGGCACTCTGCACCATGGACCACTTGAATGGCGAGCTTAAGGACATCCAGGCCCTCTCTCTCTCAGCTATCGTGAAGGCACCGCACGCGTTGGAATAATTGACTTCGCGAGCTTAGGAATATCCATGCCCTCGATCCCAGCCACGTGAAGTCACAGCACGCCTCAGATTTATTGACTTAACAGGCCTATGAACATTCAGGCGCTCTATTCCAGCCATCGAGAAGGCACTGCAAGTTCGAATTAATTCCCTAGTGGGCTGAAATAATCATCCAGGCGCTCCGTTTGTGTCGTCGTGAAGGCACTGAGCATACATGCGCTCGTGTCTTGCAATCGAGGAGGTACTGCACGCCTTGGATATCTTGCTCTGACGGGCTTATGAACGCTCAGGCGCTCTGTCGCTGCCATCGTGTAGGTACTGCACGCTTTGGATTACTTCCATTAGCGGGCTTAGAAACATACATTCACTTTATCCCCGCCATCGTCTAGCGAGTGTTGAAACATCCTTGCTCACTATTCCTGCCACCTTGAAGGCGCTGCATTCAATGCATTACCTGCCTTGACGAGCTTAAGAATATATATGCTCTGTATCCATGCCAACATGAAGGTACTGAACGGAATGGATTCATTGCCTTGAAGTACATATGAACAGTTATGCGTTTTATCTCTGCCATCGTGAAGGCGCTGCACGCTTTGGATTACTTGCCATAGCCAGTTTAGGAAAAACATTTAATCTGTCCCTGCTATCGTGAAGACACTGCATGCCTTCGATTAGTTACCTTAGCTAGCTAATGAACATCCATCGTGAAGGCACTTCACATGTATTTCTTGCCTTAGCGGGCTTAAGAATAGTCATGCCCTCTTTCACTGCCATCGTGAAGGCACTGCATGCCTTGAATTTCATGCTTGGGCGAGCTGAAGAAAATCCATGCGCTCAGTCCTGGTTATAGTGTAGGCACTGTACGCCTTTAATTACTTTCCCAAGCGGGTCCTTTTCCTGCCATTATGAAGTCACTGCACGCCCTGAATTAGTTGCCTTGACAAGTTTGAAACATCAATGCCCTATATTTCTGCCATCGCGAAGGCACTGCACGCGTGGGGGAACTTGACTTAGCAGGCTTATGAACAACCAGGTGCTCTATCCCACTATCATGAAAGCACCGCCCGTATTGCATTACTTGCCTCAGCTGGGTTTAGACCATCCGTGCAATCTAGCTCTGCCATCGTGAAGGTACTGCATGACATCAATTGCCTGGCTTGGCGAGCTTGAGAATTTCCGTGCCATGTATCCCTTCCATCGTGAAGGCACACTAAGCCTTGGATTACCTACTGGCCGGTCGCAATATCAAAGCTATCTATCCTTGTCATCGTGATGCACCACGCGCCTTGGATTACTTGCTTTGAAAGGCCTTTGAACAACCAAGCGCTCCAACCCGGCCATCGTAAAGACACCGCGCGCCAAGAATTTCTTCTATTAGCCAGCCTAAGAATTTCCAGTCGGTCTATCCCTGCCATCGTAAAGGTACTGCACGCCTCGAATTAATCGGCCGGCAAGCTCAAGAACATCCATGCCCTCGATCGCTGGAATCGTGAAGGCAATAAACACCTTAGATTAATTGCCTTAGCGTGTCTACAAGCATCGATGTCCTCTGTTCCTAACTTCGTGATGGCACTGCACGCCTTGCGTAACTTGCTGTGACGAACCTAATAACATCCATACCCTCTTTTCCTGCCACTTTAAAGTCACTGCACGACTTGGTTTGTATGCCTTGACGAGCTTAGGAATATCAAAGCCTTCTATCTCTGCCAACATGAAGGCACTGCATGCCTTGGATAACTTGCATTGACGATCTAAAAAACATCCATGCAGTCTATCCTTACCATCGTGAAGGCGCTGCACGCCTTGTATTACTTGCCTTGAAGAGCTTTAGAACATGGAAGCGCTCTTTACTTGCCGTCGTGAAGGCTCTGCACGCATCTTACTACTTGCCATGAGCAGCCTAAGAACATCCATGCTCGCTATCTCTGTCACCGTGAAGGCACTACACGCCTTGGATTACTTACCTTGACAAGCTCAAGATTATCTTTATTTTTCTGTCCTGCCAACGTGAAGGCACTGCACGCCCTGATGTCCTTGCCTTGAGCTTTGGAACATTCGTGCGCTCCATCCCTGCAATCGGAAAGCCCTGCACGATACGGATTACTCGCCTTGGCGTAATTTAGAAACACACATGCTCTCTATCACGGCCATTGTGAAGGCATTGTACGTAATGGGTTACGCGCCTATGCGAACTTTAGGTTTCCCATGCCCTTCATCCCCGTCTTCGTAAATTCGAACCGCACGCTGCGGATTACTTACCTTTGCTGGCTTGTAAACCTCCAGTCGATTCTATCATGTCATCGTGAAGACACTTCCCGCCTTGCATTACTTACCTTGGCAAGTTTAAGAACAGCTATGCGTTATTTCCTTGTCATCGCGAAGGTACTGCACGCCTTGGATTACTTGCATTGGCGAGCATAAGATCATCAAAGCCCTCTATCCCCGCCATCGTAAATTCACACCACACGCCATCGATTACTTGCCTTGGTGGGCTTATGAACTTGCAGTCGCTCTATCCCTATCATCGTGAAGACACAACATGCCTTGGATTACTTGCCTTGGTGAATTTAAGAATATCCATGTCCTCGATAACCTGCCTTCGTGAAGGCACTGCACGTCATAAACTACTTGCCGTTGCGGGGCTTAATAACATCCAGGCGTTCTGTCCAGCCATAGTGAAGGCACTGCATGCATCGGATTAATTGCCTTGGCAAGCTCAACATCCGTGTGCTCAATCCCTGAAATCTGGAAGGCACTGCATGTCTTGGATTGCTTGCCTTAGCGGACTCAAGATCATTCAAGCGCTCAACCCTGCCATCGTGAAGGCACCGCAGGACATGGATAACAGGCATTACCGGGCTTTAGAACATCCATTCCTTTTATCCTTGCCATCGTCAAGGCACCGCTCGCTCTGATTCTTGCCTTGACGTGCTTATGAACACCCAGGCTCGCTCTCCCTGCCACCGTGAAAGCACTACACGCCTGGGATCATTTAACTCTGCGAGCTTACGTACATTCATACACTCTCTTCTAGTGATCGTGAAGGCACTGCACGCCTTGGAAAACACGCCTTGATGAGCTTAATAACATCTATCCCCTCCATCCCGGTAATAGCGAAATCACTGCTCGCCCTGGATTGTTTGCTTTAGCGGTGTTAAGAACATCCTTGCCCTCTGTCCCTGCCATCATGAAATTACCGCACGCCTTGGATAACTTGCCTGTTGAGCTTAGGAGCAATATGCCCTCCATCACTGTCATCGTGAAAGCACTGCACGTCTTGGATTACTTGACTTGACGGACATCCAGTCGCTCTATTCCTGCCATCGTAATTGCTCTTCACGCTTGATATTAATCAAATTGTCGAGCTTACGAGAATCCATGCCATCGTTTCCAGTCATCGCTGAGGCACTGCAGGCCTTGGAAAACTTGTCTTGGTGGGCTAAGGAACATCCAACCTCTTTATCCTTGCCATCGTGAAGGCACTGAATGCTTTGGAGTTTTTGCCTTGTTAAGCATTAAAATACCCTTGATCACTGTCACTGCAATCGTACTTGCCTTAGCGGGCTTGTGAACATCCATTCCCTCTATCTTCGTCATCATGAAGGTACTGTAGGATTTGGATTACTTGTCTTTGCGAGCTTCAGAGCATACAGCTGCTCTATCCCTGCCATCGTGAAGGCACTGCACGCATTTGATTAATTGCATTGACAAGACTAAGAACATCCTGACCGTCTATCTCAGCCTTCATGGTGGCATTGCACGGCTCGGATAAATTGACCAGTGGGCTTGAGGACATCTCGGCGCTCTATTCCTGTCATCGTGAAGGCACTGCTTCCCTGGGTTACTTGCCCTGGTGTGATTTAGAGCATCCATGTGCTCAATCCCTGTCATCGTGACGCCACTGCACGCCTTGAAAAATTTGCATTTGGGGGCTTAGGCACATATATTCCTTCTATCCCTTGGATTGATTGCATTAACGGGCTTTTGAAGATCCGTGTCCAATATTTCTGATATCGTGATGGCATTGCACGCATTGGATTACTTGCCTTGACGAGCATACGGTCATCCATGCCTTCTAACCGTGCCATCGTGTAAGCACTGCTCGCCTTGGAGAATTTGCCTTGCATAGTTTAAGAACATCCACGCGCTCAAAAACCTGTCTCCGTGAAGGTACTGCACGCCTTGAAGTCTTGCCTTGCGGGTTTAGATCATCCAGGCGTTTTGTGCAGCTATCGTCCAGGCTATGCATGCTTCGGATTACTTGTCATGGTGATCTCAGCATCCAAATATGGCTCTATCCCTGTCATCATGATGACACTGCACGCCTTGATTTACTTGTCTTAGCAAACTTAAGAACAGCCTAGCCCTCTATCCCTGCCATCGTGAAGGCCCTGCATGCTTGGTATGTCTTGAGTTGACGAGCTTACGAGCATCAATGCCCTCTTTCCAGTCATGGTGCGGGCACTGCACGCCTTGGAGAACTTGCCTTTGAAGGCTTTAAAAATCCATCCCCTCTATCCCTGACATCGTGAAGGCGCTGAATGCTTTGTTTTTTTTTCACCTTGAGCATAAGAACGTCAATAGCCACTATCACTGCAATCGTGAAGGCCCT
>SDVV010004951.1:0-19668 GCA_016164225.1 Gammarus roeselii | reverse complement strand
TCAACTTTCTGTGAACATGAAGTAAAAAATAATCGTTCCTATTAGTTTTCTGAGCAAAAACATCAACGAAAAAACTATCGATCAAAACAAATTCGGTTAAAACATTTTTGGTGTCGTTATTAGTAATTGGCTCGAAAAAATATGATAGAGAAAATTGTAATCGAAATTAGCGATCGTAAACGCTTTCTTTACTAAAAAAAACAGCGTTAAGACAGCTCTCCGAAAACTTTCTCATTTTCTTCAGGAATGTTCAGGGGCTCTGATATCAGCCTTGATGAAGCCAAGGGGCCACACCTTTCCTTTTCGTTGATGGATGGATGACTCTTCATTTCCCCCTGCCCGGCTCATCTGACCCCCTAAACTCCGATCTTCTATACATGAGGGCCCAGCACCAGTCTTGCTCTTCTCTGGGCTCGTAATCTCATTCAGGACGCTTATCCTTTTCATCTCATCATGCGGACGATTTTGAGCTCTGTAACGCTACGCTTCTACAGATAAGCAAACAGACGAGCATCCAAGGCGATAAATCGCTCTCACGGCCGCTTCTGTAGATTATTTTTCTCATGTTTAGTCAATAGGTAAATTGACAGATTTAGTTTTCACAGCTTCATTTGATTGTAAATTTGTATTTAGGAACATTTTATCACTCAGGTTTGTATCGCATTTTCAATTACAGCACAGATGGATCTCAGAATCTAAATGATGTTGGAAGTTAGAGTGTTAGGCAGAAAAAAAACTATTTATAAGGACCATATATCCTACACTTTCATACAGTGAACATTTGAAAACAATTGGCTAGAAATTCTCAATAAACTTCTCGATAAATAAATTCTTGAAGTTGTAGGTTTGTGACGTAACTCATGAAGTTGAAGGTGGCAAACCTTCAACTATATGAGGTAGATCGTAAAAGCCGTTTGACAGTCATTTCATTTTTTTTCTCCATCATGTCGTATACCGTATCTTTTCCAATCTATGCATTTTGTTTCTCCAGTTAAACAAATGAAATGTAACTCGTTGTGTTCAAACTGTACCATTACAAAATAGTTACATGTTAATACAACAACATCAACTTCGATTATAATGGAAACGGAAACAGGCTTATAAGCAGATGTATAGTCATTTAATTGAAAATTTTGGGAATTTTTAAGAAGACAAAAATGTTTATTTATTCAGCGCTCATTAGCGGAACTTGAGTTACAGGCACGGGCATGTGAAACACTTAGAAAAAATCAAAATGGCGATGTGGTCACGACGCTGAATTTCGAATATTAGCATATAGAATATGGATGAGAAACACTGTTTCAATTTTTGTTTGTGTTGGGTTATATATGTAAGTTTATTTAATATTTATCCTATTATAATTAGCTGCATCCACTGGGGTAGAGGTGAAGAAGCAGTATTTCTGGCTGTTGGAGATACGTATCAATAAAATTTGAATAAGTTACACAACTTTATAAGAAAAATGTTTTACGGATATAGGAAAACATGTGTTGACAGAATTTTCCGTGCTCGACGAGTGATTTTTTAAAATCCTATTGAAATGGGATAGTTGTGAAAACTGTTCACTTCTCAATTTTATGGGCTTTTCATTCTATAAACAGAATTAGTGAAACATGAAAAATTCTATGAAGCTCTTCCACAAAAGATTTATATATTGAACTGATATTTTACCCTCATCTACTCCTCACGCATGAAGCCCTCGCCCGCTAATGGCCCTATGGACTCGTAGGCTTTTCTGTATCTGACATTCTGCTTATGAGCCTTGCTGCTCATGGTTCACTCTGTTCATGGCCCTCCCTCAACATAAGCTTCCCTGAGCATTGCATTTCCTCCTCATGACCCTTTTTGCTCATGTCTCTCTTCGTTCAGGGTCGTCTCGGCCCATAGCGCCCTGATCAATGCCCTACCTGATCTAGGGCTTCTTAATCATGGTCGTCCATGCTTTTGCCCCTCTATGGCTTATGGCTCCCCGGTCATGGAAGGTCAATCTCTTGGCCCTCATGATCCCTCACTGTTCATTGCCCTGCACTCCTCGTGGCGCTTTCCGCTCAAGGCCCACTGATCAAGCCCCTCCACACTCATGACCCCTTAATTCCCTCCTTGCCCATCACCTCAGCCGCTATTGCTCAAAACCCTCCCTGCTAAATAGCCTTCTCTGCTCATAGCCATTCCTGCTCGTTGCCCTGCCTGTATATATCCCACCCAGCTCTCAATTCATCCTGCTCATAGCTCACCCTGCGAGTTGCCTTCCATTCTCATAGAAGTAGTATGTACCGGAGCAAGACGCAAATGCGAAGGAATTAGATAGATCATAAATAGGGGGTACGAAACAGCCTACTGAAGGAGATAGATAGGTCATAATTAGGGGGTACGAAACGGCCTACTGAAGTGATTAGATAGGCCATAATTAAGTGGTACGAAACGGCCTACTGAAGGAATTAGATAGACCATAATTAGGGTTTACGAAACGGCCTACTGAAGGAATTAGATAGGCGATAGTTAGTGTGTACGAATATGCTTTGTGAAATAATTAGATATAGGATGACTAGATCTTTGAACCTTTTATCGAATAAATTTGTTAGGATGTATGTTATTTGTTAGTGTGTCAGACTTAGTCGCTGTATTTTTCGGACATTGTAGTTATATGTTAAGACAAATTGATCATGTGATCAAGTTAGTTATTGATGGTTCATAGAGATACCAAGAACGCAAGTTTTTTTGTGAGTCGGCCGATGTATTTGTTAGGATGTATGTTATTTGTTAGTGTATCTGACTTAGTCGCTGTATATCTCGGACATTGTAGTTTGATGTTTATTTAGTTCTATTCTGGTCAAGTGAGTTACTGATGGTACATAGAGACTGCTCGTGATGGGTGGGGAAGAGGGGAGGGGTTGACCGGAGTCAGGCGGTGTCCAAACCGCAAATGGGAATTAGCTTGATGATCTTGGTATGTCAACTGTCACACAAAGATCTTATCTCGAGATATTCTCGAGATATATGGACCTCTTGGAGAATTGTTTTTTTTGCGGTATCTTTCAGTTTCCTTTTGGTATCTTATTGCTTTTATTTACGATTGCCTACGTACGGATTATAAAGATGTATGTTATTAAGTCTTGTCAACGCTATATATATGATTGTATTGGAATATTTCGCACGGTATGATACATATTACTATGTTTGTTATTGAATGACTCATTTGAATAGAAATGTTTACTGCTCAAACCTGAATTGTTAGGATATTCGATGTAGGTATGAAAGAAATATGGGTATATATTAGAAGAGCTTAGCTAGTTGTGCTTTATTTGACTCATTTTCGGAGGTTGTTTGGTGGAGTTTTTAGCGGTGAGATGCTTGATGCCAGCTTGATGTTGAATTTAGGCTATGAACATTTACAGGTTATAACATGTTCATGTTGACGTGCTTTCATATTTTTTCACGCATAAGTGTTTTCGGGTGGTAGCATATCTGAGGGTTATCGGTACGACCGCAATTCTAATTATCTTCGTATTTGTTTTACGGTATTATTTCACATGAGTATTTACTATTTTGCTACCCTTAGCTGCTGGTCTGAGGCCTCGGGCATGCAAGCAACATACTGTAACACGTTGGTTACAAGCAAATGATCTTACTCGGGTATTCGTTGGTCGTTTCGCTTTTCATTAGTCCCAGCAGTCATTTTTTGTTTCATCTTCAAATGACTTTTTTGTTGGGGTTCTTGGAGAAGTTCATGTATTCAGACAGAGACGATTACCGCATTTTTTCCGTGTTAATATCGAGGTTAACCTTTAAACTGGAGACTCAGTTCAGGCTCATTATTGGTTATATCCAGGATGTGACTTTGCTTGATGTTGTTCAGAGACGATGGGCGAAAAGATGCATGATATGTCTGAAGTATTATACGTGACTGGATGTTTCCTTTGAAATTTGTTATTTATCAGTGGTAGTTTGCTGAGAAGTGACCTAGTAGAGCGGCACCATACTTTCTTGTACGCTCGCGCCATTTTGAGAACTGTCTTTTTCATTATTTTTGATATCAAAGTCCGGATTATTATGTTCTATCAATACGCCCATAGCATCTTTTGAGGTCATATTTCCTCGTTCATTTTTAGGATTAGCATATTCAAGATAATGCTGTCCATTCAGATGTTGCCAAAGCCCGAATGTGGAGCCTGATTTGCTTAATTCTATCTCCGCACTGCAAATAACACATACCCCCGTCTTCTCCTTCCTGTTAAAATACTTCCTCATCAAACTGGGCGGCATCATTTTTCCCCAAAAGCGGATCGCTATCCGAAGGAGTACAGATATGAGTCCAATTTATACATACAGGATCGTGTCCTTCACTGCGTTGACACATGTATGGGCTACCATGTAGGCATTTACATACATTTTGTGCAAACGGATTACCATACACTGCCGGATGCATTATTACCTTCCCAGCCTAACCTAACCCATAGAACAACATCCAATGCTGTTGGTACAAGATATTTCATGTGCATCAGCTTCATACTATGTTATGTTAAACGAAGTAATCATCCTATCCGATCCTAATCTAACTAGTGTATGGTATTCAGTCATTGTTTTATTCAATGCATAATACATTTATCCACTTGTCTCTACATTTTCGATCAATCCTTTGCAGTTTGATACACACATCCAATTCTGATCTAGTATAACACGAAACATAACCTAACCTAACATATGTACGATATTCAGTCGTTGTTTTATACAATGCATAACAATTTTCTCCACTCGTCTCTACATTTTGATCTATCCTTTGCAGTTTTGACACCTAATTATTTCTACTTCGCAATCAATCTCGACTCATATATATTACCAGAGAGGTCAGATTTTCTCAATCTTAGATGGATTGTATGTTACAAGTAATTCAGATTTGTTTCCATCATACAGACGGGCTCTTCATCTCATATATGAAGGAATTTAAGAGGAGACTGCTACAAAGTGATAATGGGCACGGATGTATGTTTGCACCATGTGATACATAAAATGCATAAACATTGATGATGTCAGCAACAACTGTAAATAATACTAACAAAAGTATGTGAATCCTAAATTAAATTGTTTATAATATCCCGTAAACTCGAAGGTTAAGCAATGAATTTGCATATAACGTTTAAGTAGGAGGCAACATCGAATTGTCGTGAAAAATTTGGTAGATAAAAATTGGAAGTGTGTATCAAAACTGCAAAGGATAGATCAAAAATGTAGAGTCAAGTGGAGCTAATTTGTTATGGATTGTATTTATCAATGACAAAATACCGTACATAAGTTAGGTAAGGTTAGGTTTTTGACATGGGCATACGTATACAGGTCTATAGACGTACATACATACGTAATTGATCGCCGAAGCGAGTGATGATAGGCTTAACGATTTGCAGACGCATTATAATAGCAAGTTGTATGACGTGATTGGAATCAGTGTCACGTGGAGGACAAGCGGAGACGGACGGATCATCCTCAAATAAATATCAATGAATGTTCAAGTGACAAAAAAAAGTTTACGTGTTTTGGAAGAAGAAATCTCCGATTATGATATGAGTCGGATCGAACAAATAATGACTAATGTTGATAATATTAGATATCTCAGAATGGGTGAAATAAGAATCAAAAGAGTGGGAGATAACATTCATACATGGATGAAGGACTAAAGGAAGTCGGCTCTGGGTAACTGATATTGACCTGTTTCAGTCGTATGTAACAAATTTCAAGGGTAATAAGAAAGCAACTCTCGAAATTGATATGATCCGAGTGGAATATCATCATGATTGTAAAAAAGCTGAAGTGGTGGGCAACGGTTTTTGCCTAAAAACCAAAGAAACCTGGAACGTATGAAAGAATTCCTCATTGATGAAAAACAGAATGACATTGAATTTGAGAACATTCGAATAATTAAAGTTCAAGAAGAAGAAGAATTACATTTGTGGACTCAAGGGCACGGAACACCCTTCGGTGTTCGCAATAACGATATGGTGGATTATATGATAGATTTACAGAGGAAACTTAAACATCGTGATGATCTGTATGGGTGGCTGTACGAGCCATGCTGTAATCGAAAAAACGAGTCAAAAGTCATTGATGATGTCAGCAAGATCTGTAAATGATACTAATAAAAGTGTGTAAATCCTAAATCAATTGTTTATAATATCCTACAACTCAAAGGTTAAGCGATGAAATTGCATACATTGCGTTGGTCGAAGGAAACAATGAAATTGTTGAATTCGGTAGGAAAAATATTTCTACGGGTGCAACGGTACCCATAAACCTATTTTGGTGTGAATGCTGTATATGTGTGACAGAATGGAGAAATATAAATCAGAGTCCGATGAGTATATACTCAGACAATATTGGGATTCTGTAGTGGAAGGATGGGTTATAGCTTGAGTCCTCGATTGTTCGAAAGAAATGGGGTGCAAACATTTCCAGTAAAAAATAAAATTGAATAAACATAAATCCACGAGTAATGTGTGGAGACATTTGAAACGCTGTCATCGTGAAGAGTTTGAAAAAAAAATTCGAAAGAAAAAAGGCAGATCGACTGTACAAGTCGTCATAGGATGAAGTGTCAGGAGATATTGAAGAAAAATGTGTTAGACCTAGTATGAGATGAAGAACCCGTTTGTATGATGGAAACAAATATGAATTACTTGTAACATACAATCCATCTAAGATTGAGAAAATCTGACCTCTCTGGTAATATATATATGAGTCGAGATTGATTGCGAAGTAGAAATAATTAGGTGTCAAAACTGCAAAGGATAGATCAAAATGTAGAGACGAGTGGAGAAAACTGTAATGCATTGTATAAAACAACGACTGAATATCGTACAGAAGTTAGATTAGGTTATGTTTTGTGTTTTACTAGATCAGAATTGGATGTGTGTATCAAACTGCAAAGGATTGATCGAAAATGTAGAGACAAGTGGAGAAATGTATTATGCATTGAATAAAACAATGACTCAATACCGTACATAAGTTAGGTTAGGATCGGATAGGATGATTACTTCGTTTAACATAACATAGTATGAAGCTGATGCACATGAAATATCTTGTATCAACAGCCTGGGATGTTGTTCTGTAGGTTAGGTTAGGCTGGGAAGGTATTAATGCATCCGGCAGTGTATGGTAACCCTTTTGCACAAAATGTATGTAAATGCCTACATGGTAGCCCATACATGTGTCAACGCAGTGAAGGACACGATCCTATATGTAGAAATTGGACTCATATCTGTACTCCTTCAAATAGCGATCCGCTTTCGGGGAAGAATGATGCCGCTCAGTTTGATGAGGAAGTATTTTAACAGGAAGGAGAAGACGGGGGTATGTGTTATTTGCAGTGCGGAGATAAAATTAAGCAAATCAGACTCCACATTCGGGCTTTGGCAACATCTGAATGGACAGCATTATCTTGAATACGCTAATCCTAAAAATGAACGAGGAAATATGACCTCAAAAGATGCTATGGGCGTATTGATAGAACATAATAATACGGACTTGGATATCAAAAATAATGAGATAGACAGTTCTCAAAATGGCGCGAGCGTAGAAAAAAGTATGGTGCCTCTAACACTCAATCTAAGAATGTATGAAGATTGGGTGAAAATGGCTTAATCGATATGGCGAGAGAAAGACCCAAAACATAACCGAATATGAAAATAATGAAAATAAGGGGAACGTGGGATACTTTCAGTGAAATGGATATCAGTGACAGTGATATTGAAATGTATGAAGAAAAAAAACAGCTAAAGTTGAAGGAAACCGAATTATCAAATGGGGTAATATAAGGGTGTCAAGTATAAGGAGTGTAAAACTGCATAATAAAATCATATTTATATCTGACTTTTGTTTGAAATATGTTGGTAATGAAGCATGAGAAGAGAGAATCCTGTCTCAAACGTTTGAGTGCAAGGAGAATTTGAGTGCAAGGAGATTTCGATGTCACAAACATGTAACAGTGATTAAAAATAACGTCTATAAAAAGCTCGCTGAAGACTATAAACAGAGTTTTGGATACAAGGCTAGGATTACATGTATTGCATACACTTCTCCCAAAGGCCCTCGTTTATCTAAAATGTGTACTAAGTGCATTAGTCTCGAACACTAATAGATCAGAAAAAAAAACACACCCAGATGATAAATCCTACACCGATATGACGAGTTGATAGCTTCAGGGGAGGAATAAATATACCTCATTGATAAAGAACCCACAGACTGTCACTGGTACCAAGGATCAAGATAACACAGGAGAGGGAGGTCGAAGACATTATTTTTGTTTTGCGAAGATGCTCACGAATTTTTGGTGGGAAAAAGTTATGTTTTCGTAAATGATATCCCATTTTTTATGTAGGTATATATATAATTATGTCACAATCTATTATCAATAAAAATAATATATCTAATAAATCTTTGTTTGCAATATCCTAAATTTAACTCGATTGAACTAGCATTGAAAATGCACTAAAACGCCCCTTGCCTTACGTTGAAAATGTGATAAATATTGAGCTAATTGAAGTTGTACACAGCTCCCCAAGCTTACGTAGATGAATATATCTCATTAGGTGAAGGGTAGCCCAACCATAAATGCTCTAGGACCCATCCATCCGGTAAATCGCCTTCTAAATGGTAAAGTATACATTTGCAAGGGATCAATAACAAAAATTCCTTACAGATGCATAATGGACTTGCACCTCATAAACATACCTTCATCCAAAATATCTGACATTTAACTCCGAGTTCATGAGAATAACGCTAATTTTTACTACGAAACGTTTCAAATCTATATAACACATTTTTCGACCTATCTGATGCTATGTCTCTAGCAGAACAAAAAAAAAACTCCAAGCCCAATGTATCATAACAATGAAGTCTACAATGCTTTACTAGGTCACTTCTCAGCAAATTACCACTGATAAATAACAAATTTCAAAGGAAACATCCAGTCACGTATAATACTTCAGAAATATCTTGCATTTGTTTCAGCCATCGTCTCTGAGCTACATCAAGCAAAGTCGCATCCTGGATATAACCAATAATGAGCCTGACGTGAGTCTCCAGTTTAAAGGTTAACCTCGATATTGACACGGAAAAAATGCGGTAATCGTCTCTGTCTGAATACATGGACTTCTCCAAGAACCCCATAAAAAAAAATCATTTGTACGATGGAACAAAAAATAACTGCTGGGACTAATGAAAAGCGAAACGACCAACGAATACCCGAGTGAGATCATTTGCTTGCAACCAACGTGTTACAGTATGTTGCATGCATGTCCGAGGCCTCAGACCAGCAGCTAAGGGTAGCAAAATAGTAAATGCTCATGTGAAGTAATACCTTAAAACAAATAAGAAGATAATTAGGATTGCGGTCATATCGATAACCCTCAGAAATACAACCACCCGAAAACACTTTTGCGTGAAAAAATATGAAAACACGTCAACATGAACATGTTATAACCTGTAAATATTCATAGCCTACATTCAACATCAAGCTGGCATCAAGCATCTCACCGCTAAAAACTCAACCAAAAAAACTCCGAAAACGAGTCAAATAAAGCACAACTAGCTAAGCTCTCCTAATATATAACCATATTTCTTGCATAACTACACCGAATATCCTAACAATTCAGGTTTGAGCAGTAAAAATTTCTATTCAAATGAGTCATTCAATAACAAACATAGTAATATATATCATACAGTGCGAAATATTCCAATACAATCATATATATACAGCGTTGACAAGACCTAATAACATACATCTTTATAATCCGTACGTAATCAATCGTAGATAAAAGCAATAAGATACCAAAAGGAAACTGAAAGATACCATAAGAAAAACAATCCTCCAAGAGGACCATATACCTCCAGATAAGATCTTTGTGTGACAGTTGACATATAAAGATCATCAAGCTAATTACCATTTGCGGTTTGGACACCGCTTGACTCCGGTCAACCCCTCCCCTTTTCCCCAAACGTCACGGGCAGTCTCTACGTACCCTCAGTAACTCACTTGACCAGAATCGAACTAAATGAAGATATAACTACAATGTCCGAGAAATACAGCGACTAAGTCAGGCACATTAACAAATAACATGCATCCTAACAAATTTATTCGATAAAAGGTTCAAAGATCTAGTCATCCTATATCTAATTCCTTCACAAAGCATATTCGTACACACTAATTATCGCCTGTCTAATTCCTTCAGTAGGCCGTTTCGTACCCCCTAATTATGGCCTATCTAATTCCTTCAGTAGGCCGTTTCGTACCCCCTAATTATGGCCTATCTAATTCCTTCAGTAAGCTGTGTCGTACCCCCTAATTATGGCCTATCTAATTCCTTCGCATTTGCGTCTTGTTCCGGTATATACTACTCATAGACCTTCCTGTTCATTGCCCAACCTGTTCGTACCCCTCCAAGCTCACACCTCATCCCTGCTCTAGGCAATACCTACTCAGACCTTCTCCCTGCCTAATTCCTTACCTCATGTCCATTCCACTCCCTAGCGGCGCTTGCTCCTCTCTGCTGTTGCCTCGTCCAGCTAATGCCTCCTCCACGTACTACGCGCTCTAAAGATGTGGTCTTCACTTTTGTTTTTATGTTTGGTTTCAGACATCTTGCATCGACATTGTGTGTTCTAAGGTATTTATATACAGATGCATTTTTTCTCCCTAAAAAATAGCTGTAAACATACAACCGTTAACACCTATAAAAATACCTATATTTTCATAAAAAGGTTGTTGAATGGAAACGTGAAAGTTCATTTTCTGGCATTGATAACACATTACTCGCCCTCTTGAGACCTAGCTGCTAAATAAGCGACACCGGCAACGAATCATTCTCCCATTTCAAACCAGTCTTCAATAAAGAAAACTAATAATCGGTATAACACTCATCACATTCCTAAATTTCTGCAGTGGTCACTCTGCCCTGCATCCTGATATAGACATACACTGAACGATGCGTGATTAGAGGAGTGTAGATACTGGACATGAGCGTTCACCCAGCCGTCCTGATATGACGAACATGGGGGCCTTCCATGAGCAGGCTCCACTGAGAGAACGTCGGCGTGCTCTGCAGATCTCTGTGATTGCATGCCAGATAAATTAGCGTCCTTCATCGTGGCAATCACAATCCCTTCTTAGTTCCTTGCTCGTCAATCTTCTTTCGTGTGCACTCAGGCATTATTTTTCCTCTGTTCACGTTATAACCAATTCTCACTTTTTCGCATTATCTATGCTTTTCATGCTTCTTCTTTCTTCTTTTTTACCCAGTTGTTCCTTTC
This sequence comes from Gammarus roeselii, assembly GCA_016164225.1. Taxonomy (NCBI): domain Eukaryota; kingdom Metazoa; phylum Arthropoda; class Malacostraca; order Amphipoda; family Gammaridae; genus Gammarus; species Gammarus roeselii. The sequence continues at coordinate 8,373 of SDVV010004951.1, read as the reverse complement.
AATCATCCCACTTCTTCCCTCCTATTCACCCTCCTCATGATCCTTCTTGCTCATGGTTCTTCCAGTTCATGGCCCCTCCCTGCTCATCTCAGCTCATGATCATCCACTGTTCTTCCCTGTTCATGGCTTCCATGCTCACAGTCTTCTTGATCATGACCCGTCCCTGATCATAGCTATCCCAGCTCATGGCCTCTTCCCATACCATTCCTTGCTGTTCGTGACTCCTTGTTCCGGGTCATTCATGATCATGACCCTCACTGTTCATTACCCTTTACTCAACATTGCTACTCCTTGCTTATAGCTCACTATGATCATGGCCCTCATTGTTCATGACCCTTTCCTGCTCATACCTGGCCCAGCTCATGCCATCTTGATGATCGTATCCCTCTCTGCTCATGGGCCTTCATGCCCATTACCCTACCCTGCTAATAAACTCACTCATATCCTTCTGCTAAAGGACCCTTCCTTCCCACCCTGCTCATAGCTCACTCCGCCCATGCCACACTCTGCTCATGGCCTTTCTATTCCTTTCCTGCAAATAGTTTTCTTAGCTGATGCCTCCTTTCAACCCATGCCCTCTCCCTGCTCGCGGCAGCTCATTCTCTCCCAGCACACCACCCTCTCCGCAAATATCCCTCCTTGCTCACACCCCTTTAATTCATCGTACTTTCCGCTCATGTTCCCACCTGCTCATGGCGCTTCTGCTCATGACCCTACCTTCTCATAACCATACCTCCTGCTCATACTATTTTTCGTCATTGATTCTGCAGTTTCCTGCTCTTGCCCCTCACTGCTCATATATTACCTTGATAAGCTCCTTCCTCGCTCCTGGCACTCCCTACTTATGCATGCAACCTGATTACTCGTGCTTCTTCCATGTTCACGCTTCCTCCCTGCTTCTTCCCCGTCCGTGAGCGTTGCCTTGAGACTCGCTTACAGCCACTTTACCCTGTCGAACGAAGGACTGCATTTATATTTCATTAATTATGTAGATAAAGGAGCTTCGAATGACTCCTAACATTTCTTTCGATACTTATTCCACCACGAATGATCAACAGCGTAAATGATCCTCTCTCTCATGAGACACTAATCTCAGTTATGAGAGAGATATTGATTTGTATAAAGTTCTTAACATTCTGCAGTTTGTTCAGCCGGAGCATCTCTTGGCAACCCGATGGAGACGGACACTGAACGGTGAGGGACCAACATAAAGTAGATACTGGTCGTGTTTATAAGTATTTATAAGCCCCAGACTTGCCCACACTATAGAAAGAAAGTTTACAATGCACAACAGCAAACGTGTATACGAGTTATCTTCGATCTTCTGCAGTCGTGGTCGTCTGTTGATATGTTTCTGCTGACTTCATTCAACAGTAATTGTTATTCGCCTATAATGGTTTGTGAAGCCTTCCCGGCCACAAATTCCCTATCATTCCGCATCTGTGAAGATTGTCAATATCAAAAGAGTCTTCTTGTATTGTAAAAGTTTAATGTAAATATTTTCCTATCAGAGCATACTGTCACAGATAAAGAAAATGGAAACTGGAGACATTTTCTCAATTGGGTGCTTCAGTGTAATTTATCTTTGCTTGGACTTGCTATTAGCATCTTGTTATTATTGACTGGGAAATGTTAAGACGTCATCTTTCCAAAATGAGGGAGACATCAAGCTAAAAAAATTAAAACGAAATGGTCATCACAAATAATCAATTTTTGTGCATCGAGCAATCAGATGTACTTAAGCTCAACATATACTCAAATCATAAAAAAATGACAGCCGAACAGACGTTCAAAAGTTACGCAAAATTTACTCAATTTTTGGCTGATAACATACAAATTTAGAATCGATATGGCTACCAGTGTTTCATGAAGACAAAATATGTTTCAATAAAATTTACAGTTGATGTTGTTACGGGGTCTATAGGTTGTGAACTCCGTTTGAATCAATAACCTACTCTGTCAAAAACAAATTGATTCACAATCTTCCGGGAATACAGAACATGCCTTATTAAAATGATCAGGAGATCTTGTTTAAGGGGTCGATAGTGGGAATATGAGTGGTGAACTGCCTTGCGCCTAAAGCTTTCAATTGAGTGAACCATGAGTCTCTTCTAAACGGATTGACGTCATAATGGAGTCAGTTCCATTACAACGTTTGATAAAATGTTATCCTTCTGAAAACACACTAAGACTCTCGGAATAAATCATCATCATTAGTCTGTTCGCAAAGCATGGAAGCACCGCAAGGAACGGTCTTCAGGCCTCAGCTCTTCTTCATCTACATTGATGACTTTGTAACAGCTTGCGGCCGATTGTCCGTGGATCTATTTGTGGATGATACTAGTGTACTCGACCGGCAAAAAATCGTTGTGAGACTCTTACTTGTAAGAATAATCAAAGGACCACATTTCAAACAGGTTCATAGCTAATTAGTGAGCACTAAACGGGAACAATACTCAGGCTGTGTTAATAGAATCGAAACATTATTTCGTTGAACCGGTTTTGGCAAGAAAATAAATTCTCTTGGTTTTGTTACATGAAGTAATTCCTAAAATATTTCCGGAGGCCAGAAACTGGACTGATGTTGGCTTAGATGGCACCTTAAGGCAACGATAATATCTTGACGAAGGCTTTAGATTATATGAGAGGTTATATAGCGTTTATATAGAAACAAATCTCCAATGTATCGCTACATCTGAATAAGTCAGGAAATAGTTAGTGATAAATAGTGCATTATTCCCACGTCAGTGGATTGTGTGTGTTGTCTATAGTACCATCACTGTTGCACCACCATCACTGTTGCAGCACTATCACGATCTGCAGCACCATTACCGTTGCAGCACCATCACTGTTGCAGCACCATCACTGTTGCAGCACCATCACTGTTGCAGCACTATCACGGTCTGCAGCACCACTACCGTTGCAGCCCCATCACTGTTGCAGCACCATCACTGTCCAGCACTTTCCTGGTCTGCCACACCATCACGGTTGACCTGGCTCAACACCACAATAATATGCTGTTAACACGTTTTAATGCGTATGAGAAGCAGTTGTTTGTTCCAAGGCTGTCCAATGTTGCCGCTTCATCACCCTTGTCGAATAGCCACAGATTTCGTGTCCTATCGAGCCAAACTCCTATGAAATATCCTTGCCCATTTGGCCCGACCTATCAGGACCGTCCGTCACTATTGACTCAGCGATGCTGGGTTTGCAGCGCAGCTCAGCCCATCGACAGCAAGAAAATGGGCTGTCAGCTTGGCCATCAAGCAAATGGGCTGCCAGCTTGGCCATTTGAGCTCTTCGTCCTTTCCTGAGCCTCCTCCTTATTGCCGCTGCCCCATTCGAGCTCACTGCCAACTGGTGTTTCTATGCTTGATCAATTGCTTGTCGATACTTACTGTTGAAAAAGCGCCCTTGCAAAGAGACGTTCTGAAGAACTGAATGGAGTATACGTTAGGTGTTATAGTTATACACTCATTATTTCAGCTCAATTTGTTCTGATTTCAATATCAAGGATCATCTTTATATTTTGTTCTCTATCAAACTCACGATAGATGGGAGGCATTTGTGGTCGAACTCACATCATTTGTGGTCAAACTCACGATAGATGGGAGGCATTTGTGGTCGATTATTTTTTGTTAAATCTTCGTACGGCACCTGTCTGATCACATGATGGACGACATCTATCTTTTCATCTTCTAATGTTTAAAGCCTATTAATAATATGGATTGTGTCCAATTCGGACACTCAAAAATGTATGAACGCATTTGATTTGAAAACGCCGAGAACCCTGCGAGTGCCTCTGGAGTCACCAGTTGAGGATATTTTCGAAGGAATAAAGAAAGCTGTTTGGAGCAGACGATCATGCCAAGAGAAAAAACAAGGTATCGAGGCTCCTCATTATGAGATCACCAACTGAATAAAACAATGGATTAACCTTCAATTTTTTTTTTACTTTAATTCGTATTACCGTAACATTTTCTACTTGATTCCTTGCAGTACTGTAATTCGCCAAACATTTTCATACGTGAACTCTGCTTGAATATCAGGAGCTGTTATCACTGTGAGGCATGCTAGCCTCATGGGACGGAGTGGATGCATTCTAGCCTCACTAGACAGCCTTCTTCTCTAATACAATAGAACTGCTCAAATTTAGACGGAAACCATTTTTTCATAGCAGGTTATTCATATTTGCTGTCTCTCTGAAAAACTTGCTATGAATTGTTCAACACCTGGGGGACAATGGATTTTCTTCAAAATACCCCAAAATTGCAGCGTGATCATTCAATCAGCTGAGGTGTATCTCAAACTGACATGATTCAGAGCTAAACACATCCAAAAAAAACGCTCTGCTCCGTCGCCAGCAGGCTCTTAGATGAACAACAAAACGGAAAATTATCGACACAATCAATATTTTTTTGAGCATGTTTGTGCTGCCGGCCTCGACATGATTCCATCTTACTACTGCAGATGTTCCGTGCATTTTTTTTGTTTTCTTTCTCAAACCTTCAAGGCTATTTATCTGATAGACAATGCAAATTAAATTAGATGTTAAAAATGGAATTTGTTGGATAAAAGTCATATAAATAAAAATAAATAACCTTCGGAGAGAGGAAATTCCCTCATGGAAAGAAGTGTGGGGTTGGATGTGATCACCCAAACGGGCGCCCTCCGACCCACTAAAAGTCTCCCCGGCCTCCATACCTGTTGATAGGATGCTGAATGCGTTGTCCCTCTGTAGGGCCAAGCCCAACCGCTACTGGAACAATAACAACTCTCGTGAATGTCCAGTTGTTGCCTCCACCAATCAACGTCCGATCTCCCTCACAATTCGCGCAGTTGACTCGCCATACACCCTTGTCGTCTCCAAGGCTATTGGCTCAAATTGGAACTGTCGGGTCAAAGCTCCATACTTGCTGCACTTACGTTTCTCTGCCTCTGTAGCTGCAAAACCAGCTGAAATTCCATAACATATCAAATTCGTTTCCGCATAAGTGTCCACACAAGTACAGTCCCAGTATGAACTCTTAACATTCTTGAAGGGGAAAACTGTGATGCCATCGGGTTTCTTGCTCTCACCTCTATCCAAACCCAAAGGTTCCAGCACCGATGGTAGTCCCGCTCTCTGCTAAGATATTCTGACGATGTTGTTCAGTGCAGAGTGTCTGGGAAAGCAACCGGCACTGTACCTACATAATAGTCCATGCAGTCCCATCTCATCCATTCTCTAGCCGCTGCGATACGGATGTTGTTGGCAGACTTTAGATCCCACCCTCAGAGCAACGGCAATGCGCAGTGTCTCCGGACCTAGTTGAGTCCCCAATGATAGCACAGGGACTGCAGGCATCCAGAGACCACTCTCTCTTCTGGAGGCATCCAGGAGGCGTGCTCGCGCCGTCTGACACGCAACAGAAAGCAAATCGTTCAGTGTAACCTCTTCCAAAGGCAAGTCCCATACTTTCTGCTAACTCCTGTCCTGTCCCTCTAAGTTAAGGGGATTACCACCTCTCTCCCTCCACATCTAGAAAGCCCCCAGAAGCTTCTCTGTGTCAGCCACGATGTTCACATCAGAAAGAGCGGCTTCGACTAAATCACTCATAGAATGCATCGACGAGATGAAGGCTGGAAGGGCAACATCTCCTGCTCTTCTGAACCCGAGGCCTCCATGACTAACTGACAAAGTGGCTTGGTTCCAAGTTCTGTCATCAAGGGGGACATTAGTCACCCTAGTGACAGCATCCCTAAACACCAAATCAAAACTGCTCAGACACTCACCATGTTGCGATGATCTGAGCACATATTGCAGTTTATGAATAGAGAAAAAAAATTCAGAAGTACAAATGCTTGATGACTTTCTATCTGCTCCAATTGCGCGATCATTCGCTCCAAGTCTTCTTGCTTGCTTTTCAAAGCATCGGGCACACCCTCTTCGGAAAATGGTGCTCCTAACAGATTACACTGGTTACTCGGAACCCCACTGATATTAGGTAGCACCAACCTAAAGCATCTCTCTGCATGATCAAACTCCTGAGGTGAGTGGTCCAAGATTTGCAATGCGCACTTTCTATCATTAACCTCTAACCCAATCACTTGCAACTGAATAATCAAGTGCTGCACGTCCTGCAATACGTTCTCTAGAGTGTCCCCAAGGGTGGCATCATCAAGGTTCCAGAACTAGAACTCTGATTCAACAGCTCGGGAGACCTCATCAACCCCCAGAGAAAACAGTGCTGGGCAAAATGGGTCTCTTTGCTGATTACTATTAGATGACTGCAACCTTTTTCACCGTAGTTTAATGATGTTGGTTGCGAATAAGCTTACCAAAGCAATCTGAAAGCGCCTGGAGCACGGTTCCGAGCTGCTCATAGAAAAGTGTCTCTTCTTATTCAATTAAGAGCGTTTCGCATGTAAATTTTGAGAAAAACTCGCCTGTGAATTCAGTACGTTAAGTACGCCCTGGCTGCATCGGCAACTTCCTCACATCATCCCTTAGTTGAGAACCCTAGATGTACGGGGCGAAGTTCATGGCCAAGTCTCACAGACAGTAGTTTGACTCTTACTTTGGTAGTGAGCTTTCTCCAGGTGTTCCCAACAGCTATCGGGCGGATGCCACTGTTCTTTTTCATCAAAGCGCTAATAGAAGCTCCGAAGAAGGTGGCAATCATGAAATCGGGTACCTCACCTCTCAGCACCATATTGGTGAATTCGGTCAGCCGCGACTGCAGGCGGGCACCCGCTTCCCCCGACTCTCGTCCCAGCAAAGCCCTGAGATGACCTGGACGCAGCCCATCCAGGCCTCCCGCAGAGCCGGGTGGAAATGAAGATATAGCCTTCCTGACGTCGTTCTCAGTGGCAACCGTGAGGCCCGCATTGTCATCATCCGGGGAAGTAGGCACAAATAAGTTCTCCGGAGCCGGTGGGGGTTGAAATTGCAGGGAGTTTGTCGTAGCCTCATTCTCAGGCGCCAAACCCAACGAAGCAAGCTCTCGCATCGCAGCTCTTACGTCCCCGTCAGCAATTTTGGCAGACACTCTCTTCTTTAGGTGCAAATTTCTGTCGTCTTCGCTTCTGTTCCTATCAGTCCACTCTGGTCTACGCATGAGCTCAGGCAAAATATCAGTCTCCATGAATTCCGTAACCTGTCGCCTAACCCTGCTGACTAGAGATCGACCTTCCGAATCAGCTTGATCACTACTGGGACGCTGTAGTCACCAATAAGAGAAGCTCAACAGCTTAACCCAGTCCTGAGGGCTCTGCTGCTCTAGGGTCTCTTTTAACAATTCTTCCAGAGCATCTGCAACTGGTATAATTCCTTCCTTTAAAATTTTGGTCAGGACTTTCATCCTACAACGACATCCTGAATCATCCAATTTCCAGTAGTGCAGGGCATTGCTGCTTATCCGCTCTCACAGGCCGGCCTCGACGAGCATCGCAAAGCCAGATCAAAAGGCTTTCGGATTGAACTCTCGTTAGACGCACGCACGTGAGGTGGAAACAGCGCATTCACTGGTCACATCGAATACAACTTTTCATACTATTCACCAATTTACAAGTACTACAACGGATAGCTTGCTCCATTTCCGTGCCAACGATCAGTTCTTTAATCGCAACAATAATCCGGTCTGCACTTGCAACATATACACTTAAAACATTTAAAACATTGATTGGACCTACATGAGATTTTATCCGGTATAGACATGTATTGAATCTGAGCTGCATGCTCTGTCCCGGTGCCAGGCTGCAACCATCACCATTTCTGAGCCCGGATTAGGCCAACACGACTACACCATTGAGAATTGGGAATGTCCGATCAAGAGTCAAGGAAATTCCTGCCAGCTACTTCTGCCATTAGATCACAGCAGGCTGAAACGGTTGCTTGAGTCAAGTGCCTCAGAAGAAACTTCGCACGCAGTCCAGACTTAGTCCCCAAAGAGATAAAATAATTTATTATATCGGTATAAATAAGTCATTAACCACAGTAAAATGGCCAAAAAGTTAAATGTTTTTTTTGTGGGATTCAGCAAACACACAAAAAATTAGTAATATCAATAAACAAGTCCTTTTCTGAATATTTTTTGGGCGTGATGTATTTTTCAACGCCCCTACATCCTCACCTAAAAATCTCTGATAATTTCTCAATAACTAAGTTATTTTAAATCTTGAATTGCGAAGTATATTACATTGTCCTCGCCGTCAGAAGATTTATAGACGAGTCATTTCATTCATACCTATTTTGCCGTTACATGAAAATTGAAAATAAACCTTCGCATGTAAAACATTGAAACTCTAGTCACTTCTACAAGTTTTCATGCAGGAAGAAAATGTGAAACAGGTGGATTAGTTGCAATATATTATTAAACTTCGTTGTCTGTC
>SDVV010004950.1:0-15324 GCA_016164225.1 Gammarus roeselii | reverse complement strand
GGTCACCTTGTCTCAACCAACCTCGATGCATATAATAAAAATAATCAATACAAAATTTATCACCATGAAAAAAGGGCAGAGGAAAATAATAGAGCCCAAGCAAGAAGAAATAATAAAATACTAAAATAAAGTGTTAATGATCTATAAAATGAATAATGAATAATCATCCATCCACCCCAAGACTACGGAGCCTTTGTTTACGGTTCAGCAGCCAAAACTACTATCGACCATCGCAAACAATGCTTTGCGTATCACAACCGGCGCGTTCCGCTCCACCCCAATCGAATCCCTTAACGTGCTCGCTAACGAACTTCCACTTCCGCTCCGGCGAGACAAACTTTCGCTACAATACTATTTGAAGACTAGAAGTCTAATCAACAACCCGGCAATCAGCCACATTACAAACATATCCGATGAGCGTCTTTTCGCGGTTGAAAAGAACATATGCCCACCGGTTTCTCTTCGTGTGGACAACCTGCTGACCTCGCTGAACATCAATCGTAAAGCCATTAAACCTTCATTCTCATACCGAATTCTAAAAAATTAACACACCAACATGGATGATCAACCCACCACCGGTCAATCTAGACCTGCAAGTGTACCCTAAAGCAACTACTCCAACCAACGCGTACGGGCAGGAATTCCTAAGACTACTTTGGAAGAATATTTAGAGCACCGTCATATATACACCGACGGCTCCAAAGCCGCGGACGGAGTGGGAGCCGCCGCTGTGTGCGGAGACATCCCACTCTCAGCCACCCTCCCTCAATAGGCCTCCGTGTTCTCTGCGTAGCTACACGCACTCGAACTAGCCATCTCTATTGCCAAAACAGATCAGTTAACCAAATACCTCGTATTCTCAGACAGTCTGAGTGTCCTCACCCAGCTTGAAACACTGCACTAAGAACATCCCGTTTACGTAAGATGCAGCACGATCTCTTTATGATGACCGAGACGGGTCAGGCAGTTGAATTCTGCTGGATCCCCGGACACGCGGGAACAAGAGGAAACGAACTTGCGGACTCTCATGCTAAACTGGCATCTACTCACCAAGAACAATTTTTCGCAATACATTACCGGGACTGGTTCCCTATTATCAACTCCCATATAACATCCCGATGGGATGAAATGTGGCAACAGAGTGGACAAAAAATGCTTTCAGTCAAACCCTCAGTCGGAGAATGGGAAACAAAGTTTAACAAGAGAAAAGACCAAGTGTTCATCAACCGCTTGGGCACGGGACACGCGTGGATAACTCACAATCACCTGATGGATGTCGACACAGGACCAAACGCGCCACCTTGCCCCTGATGCCACCAAGTGGCTATCAGCTGAAACACACTGGTTGATTGCAACGCGCTCGCGGCAGCCCGACGAGCGTTCTTAAATCTCCGTGCAACCTACAAAGCCTACTCACTGACCCAACCTCCGTGAAAAGCTTATTGCTTTCGAAAACACATCGGACTATACGAAGCTGTCTAAATCCCAAACACCTGTGCAAGTGAGGTGGTCTCTCTACCCCATTACGCACAGAGATAACAATACATTTACGAAGATACGCGTTAACCTTTTACTCTCTTGTAGACGAATATGCCACAATTGAAATATGTACTGACTTCATCTTGACAAGACTAATATTTTTGCACGTAAGGCCGTGCGAACTTACCTGAATCAATGACGGTCGCGCCCTACGGAGGAGTCACGTTGAGGCTCCTGTTGAAATGGGGCTCAAATCAAATCAAAACCATCCTATTCTCAAGAAATGGGCGTCCCTCCAGGAAGCGTCCTCAGTGTCACTTTTATATTCAAAATTGACCAGATAGCTGACATTCTCCCGCGCGACGCAAGATTGCTTTTATCACTATACGTGGACTACTTACAAATAAGCTAGAATGGAACTCCAGAAATGTCTTAACCTAGTCGGGAACTGGGCCTCCTTAAACGGATTCCGATTCTTGCCCTCCAAAACGAAAAGCATGCACTCTACTAGTGTGCCCGGCTTACACCTAAAACCAGCCCTAACGCTGAACAACACTCTGCTAGTATACGCGGAATCAATAAAATTCCTCGGTCTTGTGTGGGACCCTAAACTAACATGACTACCTACTATTACAGCCCTGGAGACTCATGGAAATTTGGTGCCGATACGGACACCGACATGACGTTATTCAGAACATTAATACGTTCGCGCATTGACTAAGGAGCAATTGTCTACGGTTCAGCAGCCAAAACCACCCTCGATCCTCTCCATTATCGTAAACAACGTTCTGCGTATCACAATCGGCGCGTTCCGTTCCACACCCATCGAATCCCTAAACGTACTTGCTAACGAGCTTCCTCTTCCGCTCCGGTGAGACAAATTCTCACTACAGTACTATTTCAAGACAAGGAGCTACATCAATAGCCCATCACTCAGCGACGTCACCAACATTATCGATAAACGCCTCTTTGCGGCTAAGAAAAACATAAGCCCACCCGTTTCATTACGTGTGGACAACTTACTGACCTCGCTGAACGTCAGTCGCCAAGCAATCAAGCCTTCATTCTCCTATCGAATTCTTCAAATCAACACACCTACGTGGATGATCAACCCACCGCTGGTCAACCTAAATTTGCTAACGTACTCCAAAGCGACATCCCCAATCAACACGTACCGCCGAGAATTCTCGCTACTACTTGATGAACAGTACTCTGAGCACCGCCATATATACACTGACGGCTGCAAAACATCGTACGGAGTAGGAGCTGCCGCCGTGGGCGAAGGAACCTCACGTTCGGCCACCCTACCACATGAGGCCTCTGTATTTCAGCAGAGCTGCACGCACTCGAACTGACCATCTCCATTTCAAAAAGTGACCACCTTCTCAAATATGTTATATTTTCAGACAGTCTGAGTGTTCTCACCGAGCAGAAAACTCTGAACTTTGATCACCCTGCTCTTAGATAAATGGAACCCGACCTATTCACGATGTCCGAGGCGGGCCAGGCGGGCGAGTTCTGCTGGATCCTGGACACGCGGGAATAAGAGGAAACTAGCGCGCAGATTTCCTCGCTAAACGGGTGTCTACCCAGCATCTCCATACATTAGCGAGACTGGTTACCTGTCATCAACTCGCGTATAACATGGAACGACTCTTGGCAACAGAGTGGACAAAAAATGCTTGCAGTTAAACCATCCGTGGGAGAGCGGCACACCAGGTTTTCTAATAAGAGAGACCAAGTGTTCATTAACCGTTTATGCACGGGGAACACGTAGATAACACACAATCACCTAATGGACGTAGACATGGGACTGGACGCACCACCCTGTTGCTACCAAGTGGCAATCAGTGAAAAACACTTCCTTATGGGTTGTGATGCACTCTCAGCAGCCCGACGAGCCTTCTTGAGCCCCCCGTGCAACCTACAACGCCTGCTCACAGGAACAGTATATCAGAAAAACTTGATCGCTTTCGGAAACACACCGGACTATACGAAGTCATGTAAAACTAACGAGGTTTGAATCATCTCTGTTCCTGAACTCACTGTCCTCCCTGCGTATTAATTGTGAACTTCAACTTAACTTCGCGCACGAAGCTGTGCAGAATCGACTGATCTTGATGCCCTACGGGGGAGCACTCGGGGACTTCACGTTGGGGTTCCGGTGGAAAAGAGAATAAACTACTACTACTACTCTAACTATTCTTCCTTTCAGGTGGCAAATAACAGCCAAGTTGCACTGTCTTTCATGCAACCTTTTTCTACGATTATTCCTTATTCTTTCAATTTTTGCTAATTTCGTACGTAAAATTCCCGACACCTTCTGTAGATCTCATGCATGAGATTTACGTTTTCTGTCTCTTCTTCATCTTCCCTTAAGCAGGTGTTGGAGCGCGTAGCCTGGCACCCTAAGGACTACTGCGAATCCTTGGTGCTCTGAAGCAGGGTAGGTAGTGTATTAATCTCCTGTACCTCCTGTGGTACCCGTACATGCCATAGACGTTGTCGCGGAAGGACTTCGACTTTGCGCAGTAGTAAACCTAACTCGAACACAAGAAGAAGGAAAACAAAGACTAACTTGATGCAGCACTGTTTGCTGGTTTGACATTCGGCGCAGGAAGGACGATTGCTCCAGTGCGCTAGAAAGCCTTGTCGCTTTAATCTAGTCACTAGAGGATGCTGTATCAACAAATATTGCCAGTCTTTTATAGAGTGATTATGCACCTGAAGCCAAATATCGTTGCTCCTTGTTTTTGTTTGTTTAATTACACGACTGAAGTTTTATCTTCTGTCAAGTGGTGTGTCTTCTTGGTCTAATCACCCTCCTTGCAGTAGCCTGGACCGGCGCTAAGTGTTCATAGCTGTGTTGTGTGCAGGTGTGCGGTGGGTACAACGATAGCGGCCACAGCACGCTGCTGGTACTTATGAAGGACCAGTACGCTAACTACGTTGTTCAGAAGATGATTGATGTGGCTGAGCCGGCACAGCGCAAGATCCTAATGCACAAGATCCGCCCACACATCGCTACGCTGCGCAAGTACACTTATGGTCAGTAACTTTTGTTGCCATAGAGAAATAACCCTCGCAGGACCGGCATTTTTTTTGTAAATGCGTGCTGGGTGGGCATATAGAACACGATAGTGAAAGAAAACGGTTAGAGTTAGAGTGATGTGACATGAAACAACTTTTACAGAAAATTTCAAAAATAATTAAAACTTTTTTTTTTTTTTTTTTAAAGTTGACTTAGAAAGTTTATTAATGAAAGATAGGGAATAATGACAAAGGCATTTTTTTTAATTTTTAAGCCTAGACTCATGTAAATGGTAATAAAATTTGTTTTAATGCCCTAAAAAATCAATAAATTGATATAAAATTGGAAAATAATCTCCAAAAATTTCAGAATATTTTTTTTCTGTATTTATAGCGATGAGTAGAAATTCAATAATTTTTTTAGCCCGAATAGCTTGTAAGTGCCCCAAATCTTTTCTTGCAAGGCTGGAATAGTGCTGGTTAGATGAAGAGTGAACTGAGGAGCAAAATTATATAAGGTTTTAGTAATTTTGCTTTTTTAGTTCTTGAAATATTTGCAAAAACATAGTTAAATAAGGAAATTTGGTTAAAAATAGGTGACTTTCAAATTTATATAGTGTTTGCGCCTTCGCATGTAGCTCGATTACTAACGTAGTTGGAATAATGTGGGTTGTTCCGTTTAATTCGTGAGAAAAAAAAGCTACAATTGATTCAACAATCATGAATGTCGATGATGGGGTATAAATGCCTAATTAGGCGCTTGCATGCACACGTCACACTTCCCATTGCATGTGCAACAAACCAGAACTCTCAAGCTATAATAGTCGAGTCACAATGAAGGTTGAATCACTGTTATCATAAATGTAGAAAATTAGCAAATATCGACACTAAAAGTACGTTTCGCCCCTTCGCATGTAGCTCGATTACTATAAATGCTGTAATGGTCTGGTTTGCTCTGTTTATTCATAAGAAGCAAGCTACAATTGATTCTAATAAACACTTTTCAGTGGGTCCAGATCAAAATGAATAGCACCAAATGAAGCGTTCTTTCACTACGAATTCAGCGATGTGTTAAGAAGCTGTGTACGACTAATCGTTTTTTTGTGTACGACTAATCGTTTTTTGTGTACGACTAATAGCTTTGAAGTCCAAAAGTTTGAGGGGGGGGGGATCATTACAAAATTGTGGTTTTGGACTCCACAGCCCGTAATTTCACCCATATGTAACTGAATGTGAGAAGTAGAGCCGAGGAGTTCCAGCAGGCGTTGAGGGAAGAATATAACAACGTGAAAGGACAGGACCTGAGAAATGTGGATTAAGATTGGAGGTCATTTCAATGTAGTTGTACTGGGAGACCTTAATGCGAGAGTTATATATGTAGTGGTAGAGAATGTGATAGGGTGATAGGAAGGTATAGCGTTCCCGGTAGAAACGACTGTGAAGAAAATCTGGTAGGTCTGTGTATGGAGCAGGAGCTGGTGGTCGGGAACAGTTGTTCAAGAAGCGAGATATTCACATGTTTACATGGGTAAGGATGGCCCATGGTGCAGTGGTGGAGAGAGCACTGATGGATTTTGTGCTGATATCGAGGAGAGTGGTGGGGAGGCTGTTGGATGTGCGGGTGTTGAAAGGGGAGGGTGGAGGAGTGTCTGACCATCTGCTGGTGGAATGACTATGAAGAGTGGAGCAGAAGTGGAAGGGCAACAAACGAGTGGGAGGAGAAAGAGAAGTAGGGAAAGTGAGTGGACTGAATGTGAGAAGTAGAGCCGAGGAGGTCCAGCAGGCATTGAGAAAAGAATATAACAACGTGAGAGGACAGGACCTGAGAAATGTGGAGGAAGAATGGGAGACGTTAAGGGATGCGTTGCTGGAATGTGTGGGCGGGTGCAGAAGGAAAGGTTGCAAGTGGTGGAACGAGGAGGTCAAACTGGCGGTGGCACGGAAAAGAGGAGCGTTTGAGGAGTGGTTGCAGGTGAAGTCGGTGGTGGATTATGAAAGCTACAAAGAGAGGAGAAGCGGGTGGTGAGGAGAGCCAAAAGGGACGCGGATGTCAGGTGGGGCAGACGGTTGTGCCAGAATTTTGAGCAGAGCAAAAAGATGTTCTGGAAAGAGGTGAAGAGGGTGAGAAAGGAAGAAACCAGAAAGGAGGAAGTTGTGAAAAAAGAAAACCGCCAGTTGTTGTTGGAAAGTAGTGATGTACGGAAGAGGTGGGTCGAGTATTTTGATGAGTTGTTGAATGTCAAGGATAATAGAGAGGCTGACATTGTTGCTGTGGGTGGTGCTCGGATACCAGTTTCGAGAGAAAGACTTGTGGCGGACATTACCATGGAAGAGGTGCAGGAGGCGGTGGAGGTGATGAAAGCAGGGAAAGCCCCTGGCTCGGATGGCGTTGCGACCGAGTGCCTGAAGAAGGGTGGAGTAACGATTGTCGAATGGTTGGTGAGGTTACTGAACTTGTGTTTAGTGACAGGCGTGGTACCGATTGAGTGGCGCAGTGCCTGCATTGTTTTGCTATATGGAGGCAAAGAAGATAAAAATTAATGCTGCAACTCGAGAGGTATCAGTTGTTTTGTGTGGTTGGTAAGTTGTACGGGAGAGTGCTGATCAAAAGGATTAGAGACTGTACGGACTGCTTAATTGGAGAGGAACAGTGTGGCTCTAGGAGTGGTAGAGGGTGTGCCGATCAGATTTTTGCAGTGAGGCAGGTCTGTGAGAAGTATCTTGCCAAAGGAAAGGATGTGTTCTGTGCCTTCATGGATCTGGAGAAGGCATATGACAGGGTTGACAGGGAAGCGCTGTAGAGAGTGTTGCGTTTGTATGGAGTGTGCGTACATCAGTTGAAAGCGGTGCAGAGTTTCTATGTTGGCAGCCGAGCATGTGTCAGAGTGGGAAGCGAGGTGAGTGATTGAAGACAAGGCTGCGCGATGTCTCCCTGGCTGTTCAACCTCTATATGGATGGAGTGGTCAGGGAGGTGAACGCGAATGTGCTGGGTCGTGGCTTGAAACTGTTGGAAGTGAATGTGCGGAGTTGGCAGTTGAGCCAGTTGCTATTTGCTGATGATACGGCTCTGCTTGCGGATGCAGAGGAGACGCTATGTAGGCTAGTGTCTGAGTTTGGTAGAGTGTGTGAGAGGAGGAAGCTTCGAGTGAACTTGGATAAGAGTAAAGTAATGAGATGCTCGAGGACTGTCGATGCGAGCAAAATTAGTGTCCCGCTAAATGGAGAGCTCATGGAGGAAGTTCAATGGTGTAAGTATCTGGGCTCCCATGTGGAAATAACTGAACTAGTAGAAACTGAAGTGAAGGCGCGAGTGAAGGAGGGGTGTAAAGTGTTGGGTGCACTAAAGAGTGTAATGAGCTGTAGAACGTTGGGGATGGAAGCAAAGAGAGGGCTGTATAAGGGTGTTGCTGTCCCAACTGTGCTCTACGGAGCTGAGGCTTGGGGGGTGAGAGCAGAAGAGAGAAGAAGGTTGAATGTTTTCGAGATGAAATGTTTGCGGAGCATGGCTGGAGTAACGCCGAGAGACTGGATCACCAACGACGTGGTTCGAATCAGAACTGGGATGGTGAAGAAGTTGGAGGACAGAGTGGATTCGCGTGATCTGAGATGGTTAGGGCCCATGGAGAGGATGGATGAAGGGATTTGGTGAAAAGGGTGATGAATGCGGAGGTGAGTGGTCGCAGGCCTAGAGGTAGACCGAAGTTAGGGTGGATGGATGGTGTGGAGCAGTCGTTAGGAAGGAGAGACATGAATGTGGAAGTAGCGAGAGAGCGTGCAGTGAACAGGCGTGAGTGGAGAATGTTGTGAATGGTTGATTTTAACTCTGCTCTGATGTGCTTTCCCGCCCTTGGCATCCCGTTGTCGGGATGGTCGTGGGGGGGGGGAACCCGGCCTCTATGACGCGGCGGGGATAAACCAGTTAAAACTGTCGGGTTTGCTGCTGACAACGGATCCTCGGACTGCACTCGTGACCCAGAGTGTGTGTTGCGGGGTTACCGGCCGGACCCTATAGCACAAAAGGGCTAAGTTGTGTGAGTGTGAGCGTATGAGGGTGTGAGGTGCGCCTTGCCGTTGGCCACCCCCCTTTCTGGGGAATGCGGCCTGGTGTCTGTATCTGTAACTTCCATATAGCTCAAAAGAACCGCATTTGCAAGACAAATCGAATAATATGTCTTCCATTTGCGTGCGCTTTATAGTAAAAAAGTTGTCTGGGATCAAAACCATCTAGTAATGATGGTTTTGATCCATCACCTTAATAATACGTGCATCATCGCTGCTTAGTAAACGAGTAGCTACATGAAGTGAACCGATAGCTTGCCAACTAATAGCCTTGAACAGCATGCCGAGTTGCTGTCGAGTTCAATAGGCAAGCGGAGTAATGAAAAAATAACAGCGGGTTAATATTTATTGATTTCCGTAGTAGTGGAATCTTTTAAGGTTTGAATAGACGGGAGACTGTTTTTACAGTAATCATGTATCATAGTAAATTATGTGTACCTAATTTCTATGAATGCTGAATGTGTGTAGGGTTTTTGCCGCTTGGAATGATAAATCAGCATCACATTTTTTGGTGAAACTTGGCTCGCTCGAAAATTGTATTTCGCAGCTGTACCGTATCGAGCAAAATTTCGTGTATGGTTAGTCTGAAATTGGGAAAACAAATTTGACTTTCATCTGTGGAATTCAACTTCATATAGAAATTTCTTAGGGTACTATGTGTGGATGAGACATTGAAGCTTAGTCTTATATCATAAACGAATTTTCGCTCGCTACTCTACCTGCATACCAAACTTGTCTCGCTACATATCACAGCTGTTTGCTTTTTCTGGAGTGTGATAAAAGGCTTACACTGTCACCACTTTTTTTCAGGCAAGCACATCTTGGCTAAACTGGAGAAGTACTTCATGAAGAACAGCGACTCCATGGCTGGCGGCAACATGGGCAATGCTATGTAAGAGCAGCCGTTGACCATCAGGAGTAACACTCCAGGCATAGTCATTTGTGCTATTGATCTGTTAGTGGTTGTGGCAAAGCTCTGCACTACAACCAAGTGTCGTAGCGCATCTACAAAAAACGGCTACTCTTGGCTTCTTGAGACATTGTTCTTGCAACACGCCGTCATGTCCTTTTTACAATCTAGCTAAAAAACATAGACTTGGGTAATATATCCTATTCTTTAGCTGGGGAGTAAGTAGCTACAATGCTATGATTGCCATCAACCGGTCTCGTTCCTCCAGCCGTTAGTAACGAAGTGCTACTGCTAGTTCAGGCAGTCACTAACCAGTCCGATTCTCCTCTTACACGTTGTTCGATACGTTATGGGCCAATCCTTGCTTGACGTTGATCTTGTTGTAGGGAGGTTACCCACAACTTAGTTCAGCAGCATGAGTGAAGAACGCCAGGCCTGCTGTTCGATTATTTCTGTACCTCAAACAGTGGACGTTCATGTCCGACAATTATGGAGATGATTGATTCTTGTTTTAGATTGACTATTTGATCACGTTCAATGAGCGTTATAATTGAACGTGAACTTCATCGATTGATGGAGGAATGAATATCTTTGTTCAGGCAATAAACTTGTGTTGTGCCGACCTATTTTGAAAACTACGTCCACTAATGATCTTTGTGTGTGGAAGTTTTGCTGCGAGCTGTAGAATGTAGTGTGGACGTCGATCAGCGAGTCATTCTATCCTCCTAGTAACGGCTTCAGCGCTGTCTTATTTTATTATCAATCCAAGACTGAAAGGTGTAATTTTCTCTTCTAGATAGTCTGACCGTTCACGTTGAATACTAATTTATTACGCTGCTGTGAATGGTCTCTTGTACAGAGATACTGTAATGGTTTATATTGTAGGCCACCTACTAAAGCTCTACCAAATTAGAGTATTATTGGCACGAGAGACTTCACATCGCAACTGCTGCTCATTCGGAGTAAAGTGCACACCTGCACCTTTTCCTTCTGTTCGCTATGCTAGGAAACGGGCG
Source organism: Gammarus roeselii (assembly GCA_016164225.1). Taxonomy (NCBI): domain Eukaryota; kingdom Metazoa; phylum Arthropoda; class Malacostraca; order Amphipoda; family Gammaridae; genus Gammarus; species Gammarus roeselii. The sequence continues at coordinate 4,829 of SDVV010004950.1, read as the reverse complement.
AAGTTATTTTTTGATATTAATGAGACATACTGATGCCTTCTACTTGCTTTGTTAGGAAATTAGATTTTTTTTCGATTGTAATGAGACATGGTGATGTCTATTTTGTATAGTGCAACTTTTTGTTTTGTTTCTTCAATCAGTGTACCCGTGCATACTTTTAACATCCGCAACGGAAAGGACATTGACTTAACTCAGTAGTACACCCAATCACTCTAATCTTAAATTTATCTATAGCTAGAATCGGCATTGGTTGCTGGTTTGACGTTCGGCGTCAAAAGAACGCCAACTCCAGCGCACCAGAAAGCCTCATCACTAATCCTTCCATAGTACATTCTAAAAGTAAAGAAATGATGTTATTCTCTTGCCATCTATTTTTGTTCTCGGTTACCGTCCGGTGCCAATGACTCCAGCGCACTTGAAACCTTATCACTGTAATCTAATCTCGTTCTTGGTTTGATGTGTTCATTCATTAACGTTACGTTTCGTTGTTTCGCACTGCTATTACCTATAACTGTTTGGTGTTTGCTCCGTATAAGCGTTAAAATGGAATCAGTGGCTTTGTCTATTATTAAGTGTATTGCTATTTCAAAGGCCTCGTATTGGCTTCCTTTATCATATAATAACACTAAGCAACTCAACTACTAATGCATGATTTTTTCTAGTGTGTAATTTGCTTGTATTTCTCCTATCACTTTGGACTTGTCATTTAATCCTAATTGGTGAAGGTCGAGATTGGTGTTTAGGCTTTGTTCTTCTAACAAACGTGGTTGCGTTCAGGTGGGATGTTGGTCACGGTGTTAATGAACAGAAAATGAATTAGTTTAATCAGTCCACTGACGTGACTTCTATAAACTTGTAAATCAGTTAATTTTTTAGTTTTTAAGCTACCACGTAGTTATCAGTTTAATTTAAGGCGATAATGCAAGTAGTCTGTATGAGCGTATTCCTTGGGTTTCTTCTAATGGTAGCAGGAGCAGCGGGTGGCGCTAACGGATATGGTCGCTTCTCCGCACCACTCTCGATCATAACAGCCCTCGTGTGTTGGTTTTCTTTCCTCCTTTTATTATCACAATGTACAGGCATTCTGCGTACGGGCATTACTGTAAATCAGCTGTACAGTTAAAAATCGTTATTTTCCTACTTGTTTGTGTGGTGTTGCCATTTTTAAGTTCGGCGTAGCGATGGGCTCATGCGTTCGCTGCCGTTGTAGGTCAAGTTGACGCTGTTGCTCCTCCGCTTACCTACCTCGTTCCTCCACCTCCTCCTCCTCTTGGCCACCGAGCCTACCTTTGCGTCTGTCATCACTCAACTTTCCGGTTTTGGTCCAGGACCCCTCTAGGCCCCCTCTTTTTCTCGAGTATTGCAAAACCAAGGCTATTCCTCAACAGTTTGTCCGTCTGCCGCTGTGTTTGTCAAAGTCACGAGTTGTATAGCGGCTTCTGTTGACGCAGTTTTGTCCAATAAGAAACATGTGTACGATCACGACACAGCAATAACGATAGTTTAACACAAGCCTTGATCACGGCACATGGTTATTATAGTATTACGCGAGCCTCCATACCTTTGACTTCTCTTATAGGCAGGCACAGGCTAACTTTGTGTATACTGTAGAACTGTCCTCGCCAAAACCTACGAAGAATCTGTTCAAATTGTAAATTCTGTGAATATTGTGAAGAGAAATCGACACCAGTCACCTGGTTCGTGTAAACATTTTGTATCAAATTAGTGTACAGTGAAAATGTGTACATTTGGGACAATTCATTTTGTAAGAAGTGCATTGTACAGAGGCCGACGTGTTATATTTCTGAGCTGTGTTACTACTGTGTATAGCAAATTGTAAATATTGATTATGAAGGAAGATCTTAGCTCGTCTTGTGCCTGCCTCTAAATGATCAGTCAACGTGGAAGCTCCTTGTTTCTTACCCATACACAGAGATCATTTTGGACAACTGATCGAATCCACTTTGATCTAATTTCAAGTTGCAACTGTTCAACAGTAACTGCTAGCTTCTATTACAAACAATATCATTTTTCTCACTGTTTTTGTGTTGTGTTCTAATGCGCGGCTAGATGGCAGATTATCACATCACCCAAAAGATTCAAAATATTAACCTCGTTCACTTGCCGGAAAAGGGTACCAATTGAATAAACACTTCGTGCTCGGAATCATTGTAGTTTTCTGTTCAGAAAATGTGTAACTACCTTACTAGGTTACACATTTTCTAATAAGGTGATTGATCTCTAACATATCCGTCGAGCGATTGATTTGGTCGCTGTGGGCGGCTGTCAAGTTGAAGCAAAATAATTCTGTCTAAAAGTGACCGACGTTTAAACTTACTCTGGTAGTCTATGCTCTTTGCTTTTTTTCTTAGCCTCTGAACTACTTGCAAAGTTGTCCAATAGCTTCATTTTTTGTAACACCGATCTACGTCGATTGAGTCCCTTTCAAACGTTATATCCGCATATCTTTTAACATATGTCTTGAAGTAATTTGATATCGTAATTGCTGATTGGTGTTTCAACAATAATAATATTGATACTTTAGAAGAATCGCCATGCATTGTAACTTTTTTATACTCGAGAATACAGTCATTTTATGGTTGTTGAAACAAAGCCCTCTCTTCATTGTACCCTTGACGACGTCACCACTTCACCCCATAGTCGCCCCTCGACCCCGTCCTTTGCACAGCCCTTGTAGCGGCGTAGATACTACTCGCCTCGATCGAGATTGTTGGAACAAATTGTATTTGTAAATAATACTACATTGTCTCTCTAACGAAGGTTCAGCATTCTGCACTAAATCTGTACATTGTATCATAGTGGACAATTATTAAAATCTTCGTTTTGCAATTGTGGTTTTTGCTGCTCTGCCATTTCATCATCTAGCACTATCGTTCTGTATCTAGCGTTTACTTATTGTATTATATGTAAAGATGTTTCTATCAGTATGTATAAAATGGGGTGATGCATTCCATTTGAACTGGGAATTCTTTGCTCGAGTGAAATGGAACGATTCCTCCTCCGTGTGGATGAAAGCCCTTGCCACTATGCCTTCGACCCAATCGGCTCGCCCTCTTCAACCTTTTGCAGTTGCGTGCACTTATCAACGCTCGTGGATGAACTCTCTATGTTTTGTTGCTTTTAGTGTATATACGAATGGGTTCCTATGTTTCCATGCGAAGGTCAACTCCTCTATCGTCACTGTTTCTCGTTTTAACATGCGTCCTACGGAGGAGCTCAAAGACTTGCGTCAGAGCTCCAGTGGAGATGGACCCCTAATTTAATCGTTGTAACGAGGCAGGAAAAAGTCCATTAAATATTCCTGCTATGATCATTGTAAATATTGTTACATTTTTGTTTGTTTTGTAGGGCTCACCTGAGTGGTGCAGCCCGACGTGTTGGAGCGCTGATGGCCGCGCCTCCGCTTGTTGCATCAGCAAGGGTCGTCGGTACCCTGACAACAGTTAAGAAGCAACGTTGATTGTGCACGTAGCTTCGATTGGGTCCTTGAAGAAGGGGCGCCACGGGATGGTGTTCAGTGCACGTCTTCTACTGCAGCAACTCCTAATGATGACTCTCGCTAAAGTTGTGATTGGAGAGGGAACGCGCTATTCAGCTTTCATCCTGCGTCCTAGCAGCTTTTCTCACTTTGGAAGGAGGAGGTGCAGCGTGGTCTCGGCTATGTACCATTAATAAATATGTACCTCTCTTACTGATGATTTATGTTTACATGCGACCACCCACAATACTCTATTTTAGGTATCTCTGCTTCAGCAAGGTAATTCTTGGTCACCATACTGCCCCCCCCCCCCTATCTTTCCTTGCTACCAGACTTTTGGGCTCAGTAGAAACTATACTGTTTTGTAAAACATGAGTTTTTTCTTTATCGTATTGTAAAATTATGTAAGCTGTACTGTTACTCCGAGAATAGGTTATGCTTAAGGTTTTTTTTCTACTTTACTGGGAGGAGTGGCACTGGAGGAGGCCGGTCCGGCGTGAGACCATAGCTCGGGACTCTTGCTTCGGGCTCTCATTATTGCTAAATCAGAACACACCCCATTATCCATCGCTGAATAAGATGTTGACCAAGTAAGGCTCCAAACAGTTGTTGCATTATTACTCCTAATACCCCATTATTATTATTTCCCTATTGATGACTCATGTCCTGGGGACTGTCATTTTTGTTTTAAATGTTATATATATTGCAGTTGTTCGGGCAATTTGTTGTCCCAAGCTTGTTTGCCCTTGTCTCCTGGCCCCTCAGTGTTGTACATGCTGTATAATATGTAATGGTTACTCCATTAATTATAATGAACTTCTCTGTATTGTCAGCTCAATATTCTTTTCTTTACGATCCCCATCATTAAACGGTTCATATGTTTTCCTCGAATTTATAAGGCATGATTACTGTTTTTTTTGAGGGTCTTGTGCGAGCAGCCCCTTAGGACTGGCCTCATGTTGAGTGACAGTGATTGTGCGAGCAGCCCCTTAGGACTGGCCTCATGTTGAGTGACAGTGATTGTGTGAGCAGCCCCTTAGGACTGGCCTCATGTTGAGTGACAGTGATTGTGCGAGCAGCCCCTTAGGACTGGCCCCATGTTGAGTGACGGTGATTGTGCGAGCAGCCCCTTAGGACTGGCCTCACGTTGAGTGACAGTGATTGTGCGAGCAGCCCCTTAGGACTGGCTTCATGTTGAGTGACTGTGATTGTGCGAGCAGCCCCTTAGGACTGGCCTCATGTTGAGTGACAGTGATTGTGCGAGCAGCCCCTTAGGACTGGCCTCATGTTGAGTGACAGTGATTGTGCGAGCAGCCCCTTAGGACTGGCC
>SDVV010004949.1:0-19670 GCA_016164225.1 Gammarus roeselii | reverse complement strand
CTCACATAAACGTTTTTCTCGGAATGGGTTTTCCAGCGCTGCGAGGGGGGAGCAGAAGTTCCAGGATTCAGAGGGGCCTCTATAGGGTCCCACAGTTTCTCAAAAGGCTCCCAAAGGGTCTCAAGGGTGTCCCTAAGGGCCCCAGAAAGATCCAAGTGGACCACCCCAAATCCACCTGGTCTCCCAAGTCCCCCGGGTTCCCGAGTCCCGCGGATCCCACGAGGACCTCCTCTCCCTGGGTCACCTTGTCTCAGCCAACCTCGATGCATATAATAAAAATAACCAATGAAAAATTTATCACCATGAAAAAAGGGCAGAGAAATATAATAGAGCCCAAGCAAAAAGAAATAATAAAATACTAAAATAAAGTTTTAATGATCTATAAAATGAATTATCATCCATCCACCCCAAGATGTCCCCCGGGTCTTCCCGAGCTCCCAGAGCCCCCTCGCCTCAGCTCATCTCGGCTTGTCTCGAATCATTTCGGCCAGTTTCGGCTCGTCGCGACCAACTCGACTCGCCGCAACATGTTTCGACTGATCTCGACCAGCCTCGACGCGACCCTCGCCCTCTGCGCCAGCCATCGGCGGACTGTAATAGTTATTTGTTCCACTCAAGCATCTCACATGAACATTTTTCTGAGTATGGGTTATACAGTGCTGGGAGAGGGGAGCAGAGGTTCCAGGATTCAGAGGGGCCTCTAAAGGGTCCCGCAGTTTCTCTAAAGGGTCTCAAAGGTGTCCCAAAAGGCCCCAGAAAGGTCCAAGTGGACCCCCCCAAATCCACCTGGTCTGTCAAGTCCCCCGATATCCCGAAACCCTGGGTCCCCGAGTTTCGCGGGTCCCACGAAAACCTCCCCTCCTTGGGTCACCTTGTCTCTACCAACCTCGATACATATAATAATAATAACCAATTCAAAATTTACCACCGTGAAAAAAGGGCAAAAAAAAATAATAGAGCCCAAGCAAGAAGAAATAATAAAATACTAAAATATAGTGTTAATGATCTATAAAATGAATAATCATCCATCCACATAAAGATGGAGGGTGGGTCGTAGCAGCATGTAACCAAGGTATTGCCTGCATAGGAAATTAAGACATGCAATTCATTTGGATGAGTTACGTGTGCTGCGTAGTATCATACTAGAGTACTCCCCGGTACTAAGATACCAATAAAGAATGCGCGCAATGCAGTAGAGAGTGAAAGCTGTGAAACAATCGTCTCAATATAATTCACAACCTCGAAAAAAAAAACATTCGAAAATAAGTCGAGATCAAGGAATACAACCAATCAAACAAATTGTATATTAAAAAGCTTTTTTTTTGTGCCGACAAAATAATTATATACATCAACATGATAGAAGTAGGAATATAATAAAAACAAAGCACTGATATAACTGAACTAATACGAAGGCAAATAAACCAAAAACTCCCGCTTAGTGAGCTGTATGTAGCAGTAAAAAATAACAAACGCGAGTTACATAATAATGCATTGTTGAATGAAAATTTTAGTTATGTTTAGGTAAGACATGGATTCAAAGACAATGCACTACCCAAAGACATTCAAGCACAGATTTTGAATCAAGCCAATTTAGAGAGACTTCTTTGTGATGGACATAAAACCTTTCTATTAGTTATCAAATAGATGCCTAGTAAACACAAGATAAAGTTGATTAGACTAGCGTGATGCTGCTTCCTAGTGCGCTGGAGTCTGTGCCCTTCTGGCAGCGGACATCAAACCAGAAACTGATGCTGCACCAAGTCACCGACAAGTCATTGTGTCTCTCTCTGGCTCATGGAATGCTCATGTCCCTACAATTATAGGCGAGGCTAAAGAGGTTAATTGTTTGTTTCGAAATACGTTAGGAACAGAGATTTTCCGGGACGGAGGAATCTATCGGAAGGTAATATGAAGTGTGATCAATTTATAACAATCAAATTTCAGCTCAGAGGTATCCGAGAAGTGTTTCTACTTGCTGAACACTAAACAAACTTATTTCATGTCTGTGTTCAAAAATAGATTCATGATCAGTTCAAGAACTGGGTAAAGATGGACTTAGATTTGACATAGCAGATGGTGGCGCCACTTTGCGAAATGACCCAACGTGACAAAAAAACGTAATGCAAGGCGTTAGAAGTGCCTCAATGTCTTGGCGTAGTTTATTGATTTTCCTGGAAGGACCGGGCATGGGACACATTTGCCCTCATTTAATAGAACACTTAACAACGAGCGAAATTATAAATAACACAAAGAATGACTATTTGTCGTTATATGAAAACGGTAATAAGCATTTGTTAGATAGAACTCGATCCAGACTAGAATTCAAAGGGAGAAGAGCGTCTTGGTGAAGAAAGAATTGGATAAAAATTCTGACTATTTTTCATGCGTGTACTCCGTAATGCCCAACTTAAAGCTCGGTGTTCTTCCAAATGTCCAGAATACTGTTAAACATCGTAATGCCTTCATTATCCATGGACAGCATCAATGAAACACTAAAAATAATAGACATAAGAAAAGATTAACAAGCTCGAGTTCACCAAGTGGAATGAAGGACCAGCGTTAAGAACGCACCCTTAACCTAAAACACACACGTGACGTCACGCGCTAATAAATGGAGTGAGAGAATACTGAGAAAACAGTCGAAATAGAGTCATTAGGTCAATTTGGCTAAAGTTATGATAGTATATATACGTGTATACCATAATATGTAGGTAGATATATAGCTACCTATTTAAAAAAGCCTGAGAATTATAGCTTCTCAGGTAGGTATGTCTTCACTCTGGGGTATAAACCTTCGTTAATTGGACACAATAGCTATCAAAAATAGGGTCACATTTTCTTGGCTCCTACCGACAAACGATTCATACAACCAGGCTTAATACTAGACTATCAATTTTTGCATACATTGTGGTGGGTAAAGACATATTTCAACAGTAAAATCATACGTGTACGTTCTTTAAAAATAAAAGCTAGCCATTTCAGGCATTATAACTTTATAGGTGGAACATTATAAATTATCATAACAATCTAGCTGCACTAGCCTCCAAACTAGCGGAGATTAATGAAACCACTCTGGCATATTAAAAATTGGGAAATTTCAAAGAAATAATGTAAGCATGATCAAAGAGAAATGGAAGCTAAAATTGGATGCGGTTATAATAACAACAAATTCCGGACATCAAAGTAATTAATCTTTCATCTTAACAAAACAATTAGAAGCAATGATGGGCTCATGCTTAGTATCTAGAAGTGGGGAGTCGCCTGTCTTACGATGCAATTTAGACGCAAAGAAGGCTTTCGATAGAGTAAATCATTGGACTTCCTTCAGGAAGGTAAACGAGAGAGGAGCCCACTTTATACTGTGCAATTGCTTGTATTAAGGTACTGTGAGCAGGCATTTCTTGCATGAGGGGTAGTTCGAATTCAGCTACTTATTATTGTACAAATGGAATTAGGCAGGGAGGCCAGAGATCACTATTGTTGTATAACGTGTATACCGGTGAGTTGAATTACCTTCAAGTAGAGAAAACCAAGGTTGTCATGTCTCAATAGCTGTGTTAAGAATCTCAGTTATGCAGATGATATAGTGTTACATGCACAGACTCTTCCAGCACAGCGAAAGCTTTTTGATATCTAGCAATTCCGTTGAACACCGCGATATTGTATACAACACAGCAGAAAACTGTACGTAAGCTAGTTATTGCGATGGGTCCTAACTATCTCGACTGAAGTAAAGCTAAGCGGTGTCGCACTTAGTAATGAAGATGGATTTAAAGTCCTTGGTCACATCATCACTGCACATTGCATAGATGACAAGAATGTTATAAAATAAACAAGGTGGACAAATGCAGTATCTTTATCACGTTCCGAAAATTAACGGAGAGTTATAAAGATCCCTTCAGACGGCTGATGCAGGTCCCTAGCTTAACGTCAGCGAGCAGGGTTCCTGCAGAATACCAGTCAGATCAGAGTAAGGTACTGCTTTGTAAAGCTGCACATAGACTCTTGACTTGAGTAATGAGTTGTACTCAGGAAATCCTCCTTGCAATCAGCCCTGGTGCTGCGCTCTCTTCATCGTCATTGTTAGTGCGATAGAGATTTTTGATGTACACATAAGTAGGATAAAGTTGCATGCCTCGACTTTGTCTCTAGTGCGTGCCGAAGTTGTAATCGTGTTCTCACTAGTGGTGTGAGTTCTATAAATCGTCGTAACCATAGGTTACGGTAAATGTTTCAATTACTATTAATAACATATAGTAAAACAATGAACCATAAGACGCACAATTTTAAACTCGGCACACATATATAAGTCAATCAAGTAAGACTAGGGTTTCAGGTTCTTTTTATTAGATGGTATCTTGCGCCCATAACAAACTTGACTCAAAGGGCAAGGAGACATTACTTAGATGAAGAGGCTCCTCTCCACCGGAGTTCCAGTGTGAGCCTACGTGAGCTCGTCCATGGGGCCCGAATCCTAATTGCTAAAGTAGGACGGTGCACCACAACCGCTCGTAATGCGTACGTAGAAGCCATCAAATGACAATAAAATTAATATTCATCCCGTGGATGCCACGCACCAATATACAATTTATATCCACCCAAAATAAACGTGTGCATTTCTTGAGATTTGTCGAATGGGTACGTTAGGGAGAAACAAGCGTTAGCTTTACATGATGAGATGCTCAAACAAAGTCTCACTTTGAAGGTAAGCGAATAACGCGTCGATTGCTACAAAGCATTTGACGTCAAGTCACATAATGAACGGTGCATTCCACATCAACATTCGTTTAAGGTGAGGTTGGATTACATGGATCCATTTGAGGTTACTCCAAATTCCTAAAAAAAATGTAGACCAACAAATCGCCGAGTTTTTTCTTGTGTTCTCTAGAATTTCAAGTCCTCTGTGGCAAGGAATGCATTAGAAATCTAAGGTCGTAATAAATTTCTCAAGGCTACATTTCAACTTCGGAGGTATAGCATCGAATAACTGGACAATATTAATATTCAAGGGCGTGGCTCGGTACAGCTTTCGACGTAGGCATTCGGCGACTCAGGCAAAGCATCCGACCACAGTCACTCGACAGGGTAATATCGTAAATATGAAGCCGGGGCGCTAGAATCTTGCTACCGTATCCACCGCGTGTCGTACAAGGCGACTAAAAGGAGCGGGGTGAAGAGGCTGGGAATCCCTTTCTCTGTAAAACTCTTCTTCAAAGACGGCAAGACGAGCGAGGAGAGAGGCTCACGCCTTTCCGAACCCTATTGTTAGGGTCGCTGAATGTGCGTGGCTGTAGTACAAATGATGTAAAGAGGAAAAGTTTGATATGTTGGCGCTGAGTGAGACGAAATTGAAAGGTAAGGGAGAATGTGAGTTCGGTGTGGTAAGTGGAAGAAAGTGTGGTGTGTAAAGGTTGGGCACAAGAAGGTGTGGTCTTGATATTGAGGGATCGTAGGAGATAGTTCAGTGTTTCAAGTACCTGGGCACCCATGTGGAGATAACTGAACTAGTGAAAACAGAATTGAAGGCGCGAGTGAAGGAGGGGTGTAAAGTGTTGGGTGCACTAACGACCGTAATGAGCTGTGGGACGTTGGGAATGGAAGCAAAGAGAGGGTTGTATGAGGGTGTCGTTGTGCTGTTTGGGGCTGAGACTTGGGGGGTGAGAGCAGAGGAGAGAAGAAGGTTGAATGTTTCGAGCTGAAATGTTTGAGGAGCATGGCTGGAGTGTCGCTGAGAGACAGGTTCACTAACGACGTGGTTCGCATCAGAACGGGAATGGTGAAGAAGTTAGAGGACAGAGTTGATTCGCGTGTTCTGAGATGGTTCGGGCACATGGTGAGGATGGATGAAAAGCGATTGGTGAAAGGTGTTGAAGTCAGAGGCGAGTGGACGTAGGTAGGCCTAGAGGGAGACCGAAGTTTGAGTGGATGGATGTTTTTTTTATTTGATTTGGGCCTCATGGGTGGATGGATGGTGTGAAGCAGGCTTTAGGAAGCAGAGACGTGAGTGTGGAGGTAGCGAGAGAGCGTGCAGTGGATAGGCGTGAGTGGAGAATGATAGTGAACGGATGAGTTTTGAAGCTGCCCTGATGTGCTTTCCCGCCCTAGGCATATCGTTGGGAGACGGGGCTGTCATTATGACGCGGCAGGGGTAAACCAGTCACGCTGTCGCGCCCTGCTGCCGACACTGGCCTCGAACCGCACTCATGACCCAGAGGGTGTGTTGCGGGGTCCCCGGCCGGATTCTTTTGCGCAAAAGAGCTAAGGTGTGCGAATGTGACTGTATGAGAGTGTGAGGTGCGCCTTGCCGTCGGTCACCCCCCCTTGCTGGGGGGATTTTGGCCTAGTGTCTTCATCTGTATGAAATTATAATTGAGCGATAATTAAATTGTCTCCACTTCCTGTAGCAGTGTCAGGTTGGGGGCAACATCCTGAGTTCCATAGCTCATCATATTTTTGTAGTGCCTTTTTTAGTTTGAACCGGCACGAACTTTAATACTGTCCAGGTAAACCATTATCAGAGATAATAACGAGCACTCATGGTATTTTCTTTGTTAACCTGTTGGGAACCATTAACTCACGTAAACGGCCAAAGACAATCCAAAATTCTAATATCAAACACCTAAATAATTACGATGCTAACCTGATCAAACTGCAAGAGAACGGTATAAAACTTGGACTGAAAGGCGATATCACACGACCGGAAAAGATACGAAAGAATGCAACTTTTCACACGCAAATACAATGAATACGGCTATGTGAGAAGAAACAAATTTTTTTGAGAAGGCTTCTCAAACAGCAAACTGAACATAGATACAAAGATTCTAATGAACTACACTGCAAACATAGAAAACAATTTAAATACTGTAGCGCTTACAGAAGATGTCTTCTTCATCGCGGAACGTTAGCCAAAAACATTACAAACAATTATTGCACAATTTCAATTTATATCCACTGAAAAACACCAGCATTGGCTTGACACATACTGGAATGAAGAGAATATGCATGGATCACCATATACATTAAATGGTAACATTTTTAGGAGCATGACGTCAAATCACTCAAAACAGGGACGGGACTGACCCTGATGATCACTACAATAGCAGTCCACAGATAGATCAACCCTGACGCTACTTCCTTTTCTAGCCTGCTAAGCAATTATCTGTGGGGAAAAAATTGTAGCTGTAGAAGTTGGTACACGTTGCTGTTCAAGATTAAAAACTTTCACTAGCTACTAAAACCTCCCAGCTGACTGACCACAAAAAAAAATCACCTCATCAATGCATGACGGAGACTCTATGGCATCATCAATGAATATCCAAGCATCACTGTCCATCATTTATCAATTACAGATCACAACTCTCAATCATCGATGAACAACAATAGGGAAGGACTCACTGACCATCATTGATCAGTAGATTAGATTAGAGTGTCAAGGCAATCATTGATCAATAACAGCTCAGTATTTCTCCAGGATTCATCAATGAGCACTTTTTCCATTGATGCCTCTCCATCATCAATGAGTAACACATAGTCACTGCTCTTCATTAATCAGTAACAGATTATGACTGCCATCATTAATCAATACCGGTGCACAGCACACACAATCAATTAATAACAGAGCACTACTACAAATCATCAATGAATAACAAAGCATCACCTAGCTTCACCAATACCTAACAGAGCGTTACTTGCCCACCCCTGACATTTCGAGGGAGTGTGGAAATAGGGCCAAGAAGTCAGGGACAACATATAAGTTTATTAACCGGCAACAGTACCCATCGGGACCGTCTCCATGACGGGTCCTGGTGAGGCAGCAGTGGTAGTAGCAACTGGAGTAACGTTGGATGAGGATGAGGAGACTTGGTCCACGGACTTGGAGTCTGAAGAGCTGCCTTGACGAGCTAGAGAAGAAGCCTGTGATGGAAGGGTTGCGGTCGCTCCACTGCCGGAAGTGGCCACGGGGCGGGCGGCAGACGCGGCAGAGGAGTTGCGGGAGTGGGACGGAGTAGAAGGTGTTGGGGTGACGGAGGTTTGCACAGATGGAGCGGGTGGTAGCTTTGTATCTCCATGCGAGGGAGCAGCGCCGTGGCGAATCTGATCACATATTTAAAGAACGGAGTGTCATTTAAAACAAGACAGTGGATCGAGATAAGATTCTCAAGTCTTTTCTTCAGAAAATTTCAGCAGTGTAGTATTGTGAGGCCGTTAACCTCATGCTAATAAGAAATACTTGCAGTGTAAAGGACAATTGCAATGACTAAGAGGAAGCTGCGACTCGATAAACAAGAAACGTGAATGCATTTACATATTCTTGTTTAGTTACACCTGCAGACTTGTACTGCAATAGAGCGAGATTAAGGGATCCATTTCCAGTGGAGTTTTGACGTCAGTCTTACTGAGCTCCCCTGCAGGGCGTTACGTTTATCCTTTTTGGTAACATGTCACTCCTTCGTATGCTTCTTCTTTGTAACGCAAATGCGGGGTTTATGCTTAGTTCTCTATGTAGGTCTTCGTTTTTATGTTCTACCGATTATTGTACTTGAGTGCACTGCACCACAGTCCATCATTCGACTGCTTCGTAGAGGCAGGTAATTTTACCCAAGATGAGACAAGACCAAGAGGCGTATCTCAATCAGAGCTCCGACGCGAGATCCGTAGACTCCTACGCAAGTCACGAAGACCGTGGACGCTAATTAATAGCGTCCATCAGATGGTTGTTGTGAGTAATCCATGAATGCTGTCGTTGCTTAACCCCAGCTCCTATTGCAGTGAAGTAGCCACAGCCAGCGCACAGCCCGAGATCCGGAAACCCACCGCCAAGTGCACCTTGGGTATGTTTCAGAAGGTGCAGGCCCCTTTATTAGGCCTACAACCTCGAGGAAGTTCATGCTGTCTCAAGGACGTTCCCACAGATCACGCACCGATGTGATATTATGTTTGAACCTGCCGGGCGCTGGTCGGGCACGACGTTACGATATGCTCGATCGTATCGGGTGAACTCAGGCATCGCAAGTAGAGACATTCCCCAGTCTATGCCGATATGACCGGAGCGTCATGTGGTGCCCCACTTAAGCCGTGACAGGTCGACCATGTCGCCCCTGGGCAACCCCAACTCTTCTACTTCTCCCTCAGATGGGTGAGGGTTTGACTATGAAACATTTCCTGCCCGATTTATTGCCAGAAATCGTTTAATCGGGATAGGAAGTTGATATCGAAGCAATCTTGGTAAGTGAATGGCAATGAATTGTTCCAAATAGTTTTACGCCAGCTTCGCAAGGGGATATGCGAGCTAATTTTCCCTTATTTATTTATTATTTACTTCAATGTTACACCGGAGTCCCAACGCGAAGTTAATGCAGACTCCCCCGTAGGGCGGTCTAATTTTCCCTTATTCCCGCTTGATCAGGGATCTAGCAGAATTCGACCGCTAGGCCCTGTCTCCGGATATTATAGAGCGTGTGATATTTAACGTAGAGCATAATGTATATATATAGTACCGAGTATCAATCTAAGTGAGGGCACTCAGATAGTTAGAGGAAACATATTTTGATAATTAGAATGGCTAATTTGAGTGAGCACAACTCTGCAGAGCGAGCAGAGGCTTCTCGAGGAAATGTAACCGAACATGTGGTAGCCCGCACACAGCGGCATTTCCCACTCCGTCAACGGTTTTGGAGCAGTCCCTGTATAAATGACGGAAATCTAGATATTGTTCCTCGAGCAGCCACGAAAATTTTCAGCCATAGATGTTGACTGAAATATTTTTACAGATAGACACTAGGCCGAATTCCCAAGAAAGGGGGGTGGCTGACGGCAACGCGTACCTCACACGCACACAAACATAGCCTATGGATCCTAATTCGACCAGGAGACCGGGTCAAGAGTGAGGTCCGAGATCAGTGTCATCAGAGGATCCGACCGTGTAACTGGCTTACCCCAGCCGCGTCATAGTAACGGGCTCCCCCTCACACACGACTGTCTCATTCCATACTCACGCCTATTCATCGTACGCTCACTTGCTACCTACACACTTATGTCGCTTCTTCACGCGATCCATCCACCCAAACTTCGGTCTAGCGCTAGGCCTCCGTCCACTCAACGAAGCTTTCATCACCCTTTTAACCAATCTTCAATCATCCATTGTCGTCATGTACCCGAACCATCTCAGAAAAGTACGTGAATCTACTCTGCCCTCAACCTTCTACACTATCCCCGTTCTAATTCGGATGAAGTCGTTATTGATCACTTCCCTCAGCGTCACTTCAGCCATGCCCTTCCAACATTTCACTATGAAAACATTCAACCTTCTTTCCGCACCCCCCAGTCTTAGCTCCGCAGAGCAGTTGGGACAACTTTAGCCTCATACAACCCTCTCTTGGCTTCCATCTCCTAGGTCCTACAGCTCATAACACTCTTCAGTGCACCTAACACTTCACACCCTTCACTCGCGATTTCGCCTCAGTTTCCACCGGTTTAGTCTTTTCCGTATGAGAGCCCAGGTACTTAAAATGCCGATCTTTCACTAATAACACTCCGATTAGGAGGACACTAATTCTGCTCGCATCGAAATTCCTGTGACCTCTCATAACTTTATTAGTGTCATTGCAAACATTTTATCGGCACACCCTCTACCGCTCCTGAACCCATTCTGTTCCTCGCCAACAGCACCATACGTACTGTGTCTATTACTCTTACTTAGCACTCCCCCGAACAAATTACCTACAACACGCAACAAACCGATACCTCTAGTTTCAACATTATTTTTCATCTCCTCTGCACTTATACAGCTGAACAATGCAAGCGATGCGCCACTCAATCGGTACAAGGCCTGACACAGAACGCTGATTCAGTAGCCTCACCAGCCATTCGACAATCGTTACTCCACCCCTCTTCAGGCACTCAGTCGCATCTCGATCAAACCAGAGGCTTTTACTGCTTCTACTCCCTCTATCGTCTCCTGCACCTCTTCCTTAGTAATTGCCGCAACAAGTCTCGCTCCCAAAACCGGCATACGTGCACCATCACCTACTGCAACAATGTCAATCTGACATCCTCAACATTCAACAACCGATCAAAATAGTCCGCCCACCTCTTCAGCACTTCACCACTCTCCAACAGCAACCGGTCGTTTACATCTTTTCCTACTTCCTGGACAGTCTCCTCTTCATCATCCGATCTACAGAACATTTATTCTTGTTCTCAAAATTCTGGTACAAACCAACCTGGAATTAACGTCCCTCATAGCTCTCTTCACCACTTGTTTCACCACTTTTCTCTCTCTAAAGTGGTCATAGGCCACTTAAAACCTTGTTTGCAACCACTCCTCACAGGCGGTTCTTTTCTGCACCGCCGCCATTTACACTTCATCGTTTTACCACTTGCAGCCCTTTCTCTTACACTCCCTCACACCACACATATTTTTCGTACATCTCAGCAACGCATCTCTGAGCGTCTTCTATTTTTCCTCAACATTATTCATATTCCTTCGACTTGTCTGCTGGAACTCCTCAAATATGCTTGCCACATTCAGTTTGCTCACCTCTACTGCCTCTCTTCTTCCTCCCAATCTTTCTTCTCCTTACGCCTCTGCTCTACTCATAAGCTTCCTTCGACCAAAGATGATCAGATATTCGTTCTTCACTCTTTTAACCTCCGCACATCCAACAGACTCCGCGTCACTCTTCTCGAAATAAGCACGAAATCCATCAGCGCTCGCTCCACCACTGCACCAAGGGTTATCCTTACCAATGTGTACTTGTGTATATCTCGTTTATTGAACAAACTGTTAGCCACCAACAGCTCCTGCTCCATGCTCAAACCTAGCAGGTTCTCCACAGTCATTTCTACCAGGAACGCCAAAGGTTCCACCACATTCTCCACCACTATATCTTCAACTCGCGCATGTAGGTCACTCAATAAAACCACGTACAAAGTGCAAACTGAACTAGAGTGTCAGCAGATCCAACTAGACCTGAACAAAATTGCTGACTGGTCGGAAAAGTGGCAAATGAAATTTAATGTTGACAAATGCAAAGTTATGCACATAGGTCCTCATAACCTCAAACACGAATATTCAATGTCTGGAAACAAACTCATTCCCGTCACCAAAGAGAGAGATTTAGGTGTCATCATTGGTAACGACTAAAAAACAACAAGCAATGTAACGATGCTGCCAAGAAAGGCAACAAAATGCTAGGCATGATATCCCGCACTATCTCGTACAAAAACCAACACAGTATGCTCACGTTATTTAATGCATTTGTTAGACCGTATCTCGAGTATGCCTTTCAATTCTGGTCTCCATTCCTAAGAAAATACGTTATTAAACTTGAGAAGGTTCAACGTAGAGCTACCAAACTCATCCCCTCGCTGAGGAATAAACCGTACGAAGACAGGTTTCGTGAACTCAATCTTCATTTGCTAGAGAAACGTCGAGTCAGAGGCGACATGTTAGAAGTGTGGAAGATTATGAAGGGTAAGGAAAATGTCGACCGAGCGAGCCTTTACACTCCAGATACAAATGGAGTGACTAGGAACAATGGATACAAAATCGTTGGAAAACGTTTCTCACTCGACATCACGCGCAATTTTTTCACGTATAGAGTTGTAGAGTAATGGAATAAACTTCCAGCGGAGGTTGTAAACAGCAATACAATCAAAACATTCAAGTCGCGGCTCGATAAGTTCTACATAAATCGCCGATAAATAGCTAAGCCGTTCCCTTTCCAGTTGCTATAAAAAAACATAAATAGCACACGAAGCTCTCTTAGACGTTCTACTTCAGAACGAATCCTCTTGCTATCAAAAGGCAAACTAGTTTGGGCCAATAGGCCTGTTATTGTCTTCCTACACTTGTGAACATAGTATTGACCTCCAAAACTCATAACACACTTTCTCGGGTTTATCCCAAATTGCTCCCTCTCTTCCTCATTCCACTCGCTACTAGTTCAGTAAGCACTCACAAACGATTGTCTTCTATCTATCCCTAACTTAACTTCAACCCACATCAATATTCAGGACACCTGCTTCTATTCGATAAAACAACTAGTCAACCGATCATTCAAAATCGATACCATAACTTCTTGTGCCCAACCTTCCTCCACGCACTCTTAGCTACATGCGTATTTCAACCACGTAATTTCAGCAACCTAACAATAGCGTTAGGGTCAATGACCGTCTTGCCGTCTTTTAGGGAGACAATTAATATGGTAGTCGCCAGTATAAGTCGCCTCTTACGACACTCAAAGAGTTACGGTAGCAGTATTCTAATACCCCGCACCAAGGATAAGATGGCACTAGGAAAATGGTATGGTATGGTGAATATGGAAGGAAGTTCACCCAGTTCAAGACACACAAGTAAATCCTCGATCAATGAATGAGTTACGTTCACATAAATATAGCCAAAAAACACCCAAGTCATAGAAGAACTAATCTGAAAATTCAAGACTAGATCAGAGTGACAAGGCTTTCTAACGCGCTGGAGTCATCGTCCTTCTGGCGCCAAATGTCAAACCAGCAAACAGTGCTGCATCTTCTTTTTCGATGTTCGAGTTAAGGTTTACTACTGCGCAAAGCCAAAGTCCTATACGCGGCGAACGTCTGTGGTATGTACGGGTACCACAGGAGGTACAGGAACTTCTAAAGCGCTGAGGCCATATGGCCCCAGCACTCCCCGGATGGCAGTAAGGAGGAATAACACACTACCTACCCTGCTTCTGAGCCCCAAGGATCCACTGTAGTCCTTAAGGTGCGGGTTACACGCCCCAACACCTGCTGAGGGGGTAGATGAAGAACTGACAGAAAACGGAAATCCCATGCATGAGATCTACACTAGGTGTAGAAAATTTCACGCATGAGAACAGCAAGAATGGAAAGAAGAAGGAGGAATAGTCGTAGCAAAAGATTGCATGAAAGAAAGAGCGCAACTTGACTGTTATTTGCCACCCGAAATGAGGATAGTTAGAACCGGTAGGTGAACGTTTGAGTGTGTGTCTGTGTGTGAGTGCGTGTGTATGTGCGTGTGTGTTTGTGTGCAGCGACTATTAGGAGAGTTGTTGAGAAGGAGTCTGAGACAAGTTTGAGGAAATTTGAACTGAACATAAGATGCAAATGAGGTAAATAAAAAAGTCAAGCAAATCAGGATGGGGGAGAAAAGGAGAGATAGTAAAGGGTGAAGAAGAGGAGAGTCTGAGGGGAAATATAGGTGTTCACTTCCCCCCCCCCGGTTGGGCCGTGACTCCGTGCGGCCCGTGAACCTAACAGATGCCAAGGGGGGGGTCTGAAAATTCAAGCTAATGGAGCAAATTCCACTTGATGGCACATCACGCCTAACGACCGTCGGCGTACCTGCATATGGTACTTGTAGATGTTCTCCGTGCTCTCCAGCACTCCCGCGTTAAGGTCTAGCGTGCGACCTCTGATGCCTTGTTGGGGAGGCGGCGACAGCCAGTTGTACACCGAGCCGAAGATAGGCACGTGGCGCAGCAGTCCCTCCTGCCACAGCTTTTCGTCGTTTTCGCGCTTCAAATCCTCAGTCGCCGTCTCGATGCCTGAAATAAATTAATATCTATTGTATCACAATGTTAGAGACAGAATTTTCGCGAATGAAATGAATTCAATGGATGATAATTGAGCTCATCCAATGGAATATATCGAGTCGGTCTTGTTACCTACTTTACCAATTCAACGCCATCGGGGCTTTGACACGAGGACGATGTTTAGCACTCAGGCTAAGTGGCAACCAATTGATCAAATTTTCAACCGTCAGAACAATTTGTCTTCATCAAATTTACACTTGAGTGGGAAAAAACAATAAATTGATCTTCTTTGACAATGGATCACGGTGATCCATTGTCAAAGAAGATTAATTTATTGTTTTCTGAACGGTGACACCGTTCAGCCCAAGATCTTAGATAAGGGATTTTTTGCAAAACCAATCATTCTGGGACGCATTTGTATCATTACTCGTGGCACCCAGAACACGTTGAGAAGACTACTACTTCCTCCCTCCTTCTTCCAATACACAAATTTAGTAACCCTCAATTTTAGTCAGATGAAATTTTCTATACTAAACTATTTCTCAAGAAGTTACGGCATACATATATTAAACTAATCCTCAAAAAGTTAGGTCCAGGAACTTCAACCGTCCACACTACAGCATCATAGAGACGGATAAGCCATATGTTCTTTTTCTACCCAACACTTCCGAATTTTTCCCTGTTCAGCTTCTATTCAAGAGCGGTTGCACCTCTCTTGTTCAGAAAAACGGCAACTCCCTTAAAAACTTTCCATATCAAATCTAAACTATCATGTTATCAAAATTGCGGTACTTGATTTCCACAAGGGAGTGGCGATCGGTTGTACAGGGGGGAGACAGGAAGATCCGTCACTGCGCGTAAAGTAACACGAGAGTAAAGTAATTTTGGGTAGAACAAACACTGCAATATTCTGTCATGCAAGAGATACTGATCATTGCAGAAATTGGTATCAAGTTAAACTAGTTTTAAAATCTAACTCGAATCTAATTTGTCAGATACAGATGCAGAAAAATCCCCAGGAAGAGGAGCGGCCGACGGCAAGGTGCACCTCACTCTCCTCTCATACACTCGCATTCAAATAAACTTGTCACTTTGGCACTAAAGGGTCCGGCCGGGAGACTACACAACGCATACTCTAGGTCAGGTGTGCGGTCCGAGATCAGTGTCAGCCGCAGAGCCCGCCAGTGAAACTGTTTTACCGCTGCTGCGCCATAGTGACTGGGCTCATCTCACTCCAACAATCATTCCGTGTCTCAACGCGACACCGAGGACGGGAGAACACATCAGGGCCGCGTCAAAACTCATCCATTCACAACCATTCCTAGCTCTCCCGCTACCTTCACACTAATGACTTTCTTTCCAAATGCCAGCTCCTCTAATCCACCCTACCATGTGCCCGAACCATTTCAGATTTGATTTCAGCCTCATTTCCACCAGAGCCTCAACGCGAGTCTTAGGAGGCTCCGCCGTAGTGCACGAACATCATTGATTCTGGTAAGTTTGCACACCCTCGTGAGCTAAAAGATTGATCTTGTCAGGGTTAATCAAATACATGCTTCGATTGTGGCATACACGCATACTGGTGCGTACAGGAACGGCAAGAGTTGAAGCGTATCTATGCAATCGTATTGTTATCTATGTGCGTTATGGGGTTGTAGAGGCCACCTCGCTTGTACATTTGTTTGAAGTTTAGACCACTTCGTATAGCGGTATGTTTTCCAAACGAGATAAGCTTTTACTAGTAGGTTATGTCAGTTAGTAAGCCTTGTAGGTTGCACGATGGATTAAAGAAAGCTCGTCAGGCTGCTGCAAGTGCGTCGCAATCCATCAGTATGTGTTTCGGGCTGAGAGCCACTTGGTGACAACAGGGGCGGGCATGGTGGCGCGTCCGGTCCCATGTCTACATCCATTAGGTGGTTGTGAGTTATCCACGTGTGTCCCGTGCCCAAGCGGTTGATGAACACTTGGTCCCTTCTGTTGGAGAACAGGTTTAGGCCGGGCATCAAAGTGAAGTACATGCTTTTAGTTTTCGAGGGCAAGAATCGGTATCCATTTAAGAGAGCCCAGTTCCAGACTAAGTTTAGGCACTTCTGGATTTGATTTCAGCCTCATTTTCACCAGAGCCTCAACGTGAGTCATAATAGGTTCCCCCGTAGAGCGCGACCGTCGTTGGTTCAGGTAAGTTCGCACGGCCTCACGTGTGAAAATATTAGTCATGTCGAGATGAAGTCAGTACACATTCCAACGGTGGCACATTCGCGTATTAGCGCGTACGAGAGAGTTAAGAGTTACTGCGTATCTTCGTAAAATGTGTTGTTATTTCTGTACGTAAAGGGGAGAGAGCATCTCACTTGCACAGGTGTTAGAGGTTTAGACAGTTTCGTATAGTCCGGTGCGTTTTCCGAAAGCGTTAAGCTTTTTATGGTAGGTTGGGTCCGTGAGTAGGCTTTGTAGGTTGCACGGGGGATTCAGGAACGCTTCTGGAGTTCGTATTTATTTGTTAAAAGGTTAGGGTGCCTGTAGCTTATGTGAAGGTCATCCACGTATAGTGATGAAAGTAGCCTTCCGTCACGCGGTGGAATGTAGACTAGCTGATCGATTTTGAGGATGAAAAGAGCGACACTGAGGAAGCTTCTCTGGGGGATGTCTATTTCTTGCGAAAATGACGGCAACAGAGTGTCGCCAACCTTGACCCTGAAGGTGCGGGGTTGCAAAAATTGGTGGAGATAACATGGTAGGCTGCCTCTCAAGCCTTTGCGGTGTAGATCCTTCATGATACCGTATTTCCAAGTAGTGTCGTATGCTTTTTCAACGCCGAAAAATATGAAAATCACATGTTCCCCTTGAACGAAAGCCTGTTTCTAGTCGTATGAGGTGGTCCGTTGTGGCGTGGCGTTTACAGACACCGCACTGGATTTTGTTGCGGCTTGCCAGCATTTCAAGGTAATCCATAGTCTTACTAAGGACACTGGTAAAAGCAATCAATAGAGCAGTAGTTATATGGGGTCACTGGCATTTTCCAGGTTTTTGGTATCGGGATAATTACGGATTCCCGCCATTAGTCGGAAAAAAAATAAGTTTGAATACATAATATAGAACACTTTCAGTAGATGCTCGAGAGCGCCATCAGGAACATGTTCGATCATATTAATGTGCACTCGGTCTGGTCCGGGTGAGGTTTCACGAGTATGGTCGATAGCATACAGTAGTTCCTGGAGAGAGAAAGGTTTGTTGTAGAATTCGTCATTTGCGAAAGTAAAGTTAATATGTTCACTTTCTCTTAGTTTGTCTGCGATTTCCGCGTAGGAAGAGTAGATAGTGCCTCCACCGACAGAATTTTTTTATGTCGCTCGGGGCGTCCTGGATGCATCGACCTTTGCGTGAAAATATTAACAACAACAGTTTTCTTCTAGTTCCTCTACTTTAGTTGGAGCCTTTCTTGCAGTAACCATTGTATAACAACATATACTTAGTTGACATTATAGATTCGACAGGGAAAAATGCTGATCTGCGGGCACCAAAAACACCCACTGGTGTTAGTGCCGTCTTGCCAACCATCGACACCAGTAACCTGACCGAGGAGGAAAAACTGATTTGCGAGTGCCCAATGACGAGCATCACCTTGAATTTCGATGCCAAATTAGCTGACAAAGAGCAGCAAATTATTGACCTTGCGACGTCTATGGAGGAACTGAAGAAGCGGGTGGTCCTGCTAGAGGTAGCGGTGGATAATAACCAGGCTCATGTGAGGTAGGACACTCGACCTCTCTGGTGACATCCCCGAGGTGAGAACAGACGAAGACAGCAATGTGCTTTTAAGGAAATTGCTGCCTGGGAAAATCTGCGTCACCATCTGCGAGGAGGACATCAGCGTGGCTCACAGGATCGGCAAGAAACGTAACGAGGACCTGACAAACGAAGTGTTACCTTCAAACTGTGTCGACGGGACGTCAAGCGTAAGATCCGACTGCTTGTAAAGAAAAAATGCCTGATAAATTCTTTGTAAACGAATCTCCGACGCCCACTCGCAACACCATCATGTACGTGCTCAATCATCATTCCAAAAAGAAATATCCCAATGTTTTCAGAACTGTCGGTCTCAGGTGGGCAGTGTTTGCGTGTCTACCCACGATAAGTTCTGACTGTCACGGCAGAACTCCTCAGTTAATAGATCAGCGACACTGCGGGCTCTTTTGTAGACGACTGGCCAAAACTCACCGCAGCTCGTCCAATGTATGAATACTATTATTCATACCGGCGCCATATCTAACTAGACATCGCTTCGTTTGTCATTGTTTTCAAGTTCTTATATATTTTCTTTCGTATGATAGAAAGCACTAATGTTACACTCACTAATTTTCACTATCGCTGGGAGCACGAGTTGTTCTCATTGTTAATATTACACTTTGCTTACGGTGTGAATAACAATAATAGTTTGTACCTTCTAGCTACCTAAACGATACATGTCCATCCACTAGAAATCTACGAATAATGAAGATGACGAGCTATTCCCACTGATTAATGCCAAATGTAAAAAAATTAATTAATGATATCCAAAACGAAATCAGGTCGATCAAAGTAATCATTATGACATTGATACATTTAATGAAATAAAATATGCACCAAATGAAGATTTAGCGATAATACATCTAAATATAAGATATCTATGAAAAAATGAATGCTGCAACTCGAGAGGTATCAGTCTGTTATGTGTGGTTGGTAAGTTGTACGGGAGAGAGCTGATCAAAAGGATTAAAGACTGTACGGACTGGGCAATTGGAGAGGAACAGTGTGGCTTTAGGAGTGGTAGATTTTTGCAGTGAGACAGGTCTGTGAGAAGTACCTTGCCAAAGGAAAGGATGTGTTCTGGGCCTTCATGGATCTGGAGAAGGCATACGACAGGATTGATAGGAAAGCGCTGTGGAGGGTGTTGAGTTTGTATGGAGTGGGCGGACATCTGTAGAAAGCGGTGCAGAGTTTCTATGCTGACGGCCGAGCATGTGTCAGAGTGGGGAGCAAGGTGAGTGATTGGTTCACAGTGAAAGTGGGACTGAGACAAGGCTGCGTGATGTCTCCCTGTCTGTTCAACCTCTATATGGATGGAGTGGTCAGGGAGGTGAACGCGAGTGTGCT
>SDVV010004948.1:0-19670 GCA_016164225.1 Gammarus roeselii | reverse complement strand
CTATATATATATCTATACACTGACGTTTCTCTCGAAGGCAAAACTTGAATTAATTATACACATTCCCATTCGAACGAGCAATGATATGCGTAGTAAAATCCGCAACGGCCTCAGAGTTGTCAATCATACTCTTATTTTGTTCCAGTAAGGACAAAAGCAATAAAAATATTGATTTCCTTGCCGCGTACTGCGAGTGTTCGGGGTTCTGTTCCCAGAGGCTGCGAGATAAGGGTGGCACCTGCTCCTTATCAGCCGTTTGCAGAGAACAACAAAGGGTTCAAGGTAAGTCATAAATAAAGAAACAAACAATGTTTTTCACAGGTGATAACATTAGAACAAAGTTTCTAAGTGACTTCTGCTAGTAGGAATAACGAACATTATATTTGTGACAACAAATTTTAAACGAAGGATTCTGAGAGCCATTAATCACTAGTTATTTAAATCTCCTAAATATAACAAATGATACGTTTTTACAGTTCATTTATACATCATAAAAAATCGTCACTCTACGGCTAATGTCACTAATATTGTTGCGTATAAACTCTGTAAGTATAATGATAGAAAATGTCTCGTATCTGCTGAAAAATACACGTTTATCGTCTCATAATAATAGTTGGCACTATAACAAATATGGCTAGTTCTATAGTAACTTTTTATATCTACTGTAGAGTGGTAAAAAAATGTTCTGTAAGCATTTTTACTTCAATTGGAAATCAGTTCTGAATGAACTTGGAATTTATCATCGGAATAATTTCTGTCTGTACCCAAGACTCCAGTCCGAACACATGCAATACGAGTCCAGCCCGATGTGGACTTGGCCATGAAATAAGAGTCCAGCACGATATGGACTCGGCCATGAAATAAGAGTCCAACACGATGTGGACTTGGCCATGAAATAAGAGTCCAGCACGATGTGGACTTGTCCATGAATTACGAGTCTAGCACGCTGTGGACTCGGATGGAGGACAAGTCTGGCACACTAGACACTTGGCGATAGAATAAAAAAATGCACAGTATAATCCCGTTTCTAATTTAAAACCACACGGATTCGGTAGAACGGATGTTTCTTCAATACGTTGTACATGCATTCACAACAAACACTTTGAATAAATGGTTCTATTCCTTCTGTGTATTCCAAGTGGTCAAGTATTTTACATCATTTTTTTTGTGATGTACGGAGTTAAATGCGTGGAGGCGCCGGTAACAAAACAAAAATATTAATGCAGAAGATGACTGTATCGAGACAGTAATTTCATCTCTAAGTTCCCATTTTAGTCTTAAATTCTTGTCCAAGTCATCTCAAGTTCCTTAATCCCGATTTCACATCGGCAATTCACAGTCTTGAATAACGTGCAAGATGGAATCAAGAACACAGGTCCAAAGCCAACGATTTGATACCGGCTTAGCAAGCCGGCATCAAATCAAGTAGACGGCTAACAATCGGGAAGCAAAAATTATATATACACCTAGTTAGCTTGATATTTTTTCTCATGCAACACACGTAATGGAAATAAGCAAGTAAAAATGACAACATTACCTTAAATTTTTTCACGACCTTCGTTGCTGTGGACGACCTTCGTTGCTGTGGACGACCTTCGTTGCTGTGGACGACCTTCGTTGCTGTGGACGACCTTCGTTGCTGTGGACGACCTTCGTTGCTGTGGACGACCTTCGTTGCTGTGGACGACCTTCGTTGCTGTGGACGACCTTTGTTACTATAGACGACCTTTGTTACTATAGACGACCTTTGTTACTATAGACGACCTTTGTTACTATAGACGACCATCGTTACTATGGACGACCTTCGTTGCTATGGACTCGGTTCAAAACCTTCGTTTCAAACAGATTCGAAATGGCTACGTTTGTAAACATGTACAAATATTCCAACATTTTGTTCCATTACAACGCGGTACTAATTAAGAGAGCCAACAATCCTCAATTCATCAGATGCGAGGCGAGTCGATTATAGATTCCTGTCATGCCCGTCATGTTAACCACAAACATATTAGCCCCCACTTCAACATATTAACCTTCCCTACTTCAACATACAACGTCCTCTACTTCAAAATATGACGTCCTCTACTTCATCATATTAACGTCCTCTACTTAAACATATTAACCTCCACTACTTCAACATATTAACCACCACTACATCAAAATATCAACCTCCACTACTTCAACATATTAATCTCCTCTGCTTCAACCACGACCCCGTCAAATAACTCCATAACCCATGATGCATCTTCGTTTAAATTTGAACGCCTGTCGGCGTCTCGTGTGCCACCACGATCAGTGTACGCGTCTCCAACTCTGAATGTCTCTCAAACTTTGATCCCTTCACAAACAGCTGGTGCATTTTTTGATCGACTTTATAACATGCTATAACACGAATACAGAAAATCAAACTTTCTACAACCAGCTGGTGCAGGATGTGGCGTCCTCTTAAACGCAACAGCCAAAGTCGATGTGCCCAAACATTCAAGAAAATACCTCAAAACTCATCAATAATCCCGCATTGTGATCTATAAACCATGCTATTGTCACCTCATTAGCCACTTTCCGTACGTTCCTTCAGTATTGCTACGTTCGAGATGCGCCAACTTTTGAATTAGCTGTGGCTTCCGAACTCCTAAGGGCAGCTGGTACACTCTTTGACCTATGCTTATTTTTGCTGCATCTAGACCAAGGCGGAATTCTATGCTCCCAGCAGCAGTTGGTACGGGATCTTGGACATCATTCCAAATGCTTCTAAATGTGCGTTTCGGTTCTACCATCTGTTCGGATGGTTTGGGCGGTGGGTCCACGCGCAGCATGGGTCGAAGGGTGGTGGGTCCACGCTCTGCATGGGCCCACGTGCGGTACTTTTTACTGTAGTACGAGCACGATACCTTACTTTACTCCCAGCAACAGCTGGTGTTGGCTGTTTGACGTTGTATCGAACACCCAAATTGATGTGTTTCAAACAGCATTTTTTCAGTGTTGTCATCACCTATGCCCCGACAGGCAGCTGGTACATACTCTGTCCTAGCGTAAATTTGTCTGTCCTACGTATCTACCAGTAATCCTTCATCCCCACCCAAGCAAAAAATTGTCTATGCAATGGGACATCTCGAAAACCATCATAATGAATAAGTGTTGCCTTTTCACATAATAAGAGACATTTCACTACACCAGGTGGTAGCACCATCTGCTCTAGCCTCTGGAAACTTGTAGCCCCAGAGGCTGGCACTGCAGCCGGGAACGATAGCCACTCGACCACGGTGGTCTTGATACAACAAAAATTGACATAAGACGAAACGTGTGCCAACTGTCCCTGGGAGTAGATAGCAGTAGCTATTTTTAAAGGCTGGGACATCTCAAACGCACCCATAAATAAGAGATATTGAACAACTCAACATTCTATTAGGTTTAGTGAACCCGTTATTATTTTCGAACACAAAAAAAACACCGTTGAGTAAATCAACGTCTATTTGTAAACAATTGAAGTACGATAAACTCGCTAAAACATAGGCTTGGGGAAGAGATCCGTACTTTACTTACACATACGGTGTGTCTGTGCTTATCGTCATCACAAAAAGGGAGATGAACGCTTAGGTGATGATCATTTGAATCCCTTCAGGTCGTCGTGATACAACAGGCATCGCAATGAGGAGAACACGTATGTAAACGTTAGCCTTGAATGCTCATATTATGATTACGCTGCCAGACAAATCGATTTTGGCTTGCAAAGATGGAACAGCTTGGATAGACTACGGATTGAAACAGGTTATCCCACCGACTGTACAAGACATCATTAATGATCAATATTATCCCTACAAGATGGCCGGTATAGAATTACTTGTGAATTCGAACAAGACACAACACTTTCTGAACAATCAATTTAGTCTATTTTTTAACCTGTTCAAATATGTTTACGTTGTTCTAAGTAGATTTAGCCACTATTGCTTATGTTAATTATATGTATGTGTTGCTTAGTTCTCTAACTTATTTGTACCTCCTGTTAATACTACGTTTATATTGTAGGCCTACAAACGGATGTATATTAGCAGTTTGAAGAGGATGAAGCGAATCCAGGTGATCGCTCTTGTTTTTTTTTTGAGTTTCTGCTTGGCATTGTTAAATCCGATCATCGTAGGAATCATATTTGATAATATTACTACTCGCTATCAGTTCATTTCCAAAAGTTTTAAATAACCTATAGACTTGAAGAATTTCTGACATATCTTAATACTGAAAACAAGGCAAGTTTTCTGCAATGTCTGAGTCCGCATTCCCACTCGGCGGTGCCTCAGTCTAGGAATTACATTGATGTTTTAGTTCAAAATGCTGTTTATACAAAATGTTTAAATTTATAAATATGCCTATATCTAGAGGAATGAGGTAGCTATACTTGATGTCTGCGGAGGAATGAGGATGGAAGGTTATTAGTACACAAATTCATTATTGGTATGATGAAGTTTCCCCATCAGCATCGTTTTCTATAACAAAGAATGCACGAGGAAAATCTACGTAATATACATCCCATGTTTCACTAGCTTTCTGGGAATGCTCGCTGCAGGCGAGGCAACTCACTATAACGAGAACTGTCACACATTTCGTGGGAATCCGCTGATTAGAAACAGTATGGTGGTGGTTGTGTATTGATGAAGTCAATAGGGGTGTGGCTTCCAGGTATTCACGACTCCTGATACAGAGTATGACAAACTCGACAGCTTCCATTCGAGAAAATATCATCAAGATGAATAGGTACTGGAGGTGGAAACTAGTTTAGTTTTTGATATTTCAACTATCAATGCACTGTATTGACGATTCACTTGTCATTTTCATTTTCATTTAGTAACTTGTGAGTCTATTCCACATTGATCATTACAGTGATCCTTGGTCTGGCAGTCACTTCAAATGTTTAATTGTTACAAATATTATTAATTCAAACAACCAATCTTAATTGTATTTTAGCGCTGTATTTTGTTTCTAGAACGGAAAAAATGATTAACAACACGAGATGTACAACCTGATGACGCTATTCAAGTGAACATCTAACAGAAACTGTTGTGATTTGAAACTTCTTTCCACCGGAGCCTCAACGTGAGTCATTACAGGCAGAAACTGTTGTGATTTGAGCCTCATTTCCCCCGGAGCCTCAACGTGAGTCATTATTGGCAGAAACTGTTTAGATGAGCCTCATTTCCACCAGGAGCCTCAACGTGAGTCATTATTGTCAGAAACTGTTTTGATATGAGCCTACTTTGCACCGGAGCCTCAACGTGAGTCATTATTGTCAGAAACTGTTTTGATATGAGCCTCATTTGCACCGGAGCCTCAACGTGAGTCATTATTGTCAGAAACTGTTTTGATATGAGCCTCATTTGCTCCGGAGCCTCAACGTGAGTCATTATGGGCAGAAACTGTCAACATGTAATGCATAGATTTCATACTCTGCAGGACAAAAAAAGTTTCCACAGGTACAAAGTATGTAACTGAAATATTTCAAATACGGAAATATAGATTTCATGGAACAAACTTTGGCTTGCGAATCGTTTAATAGTTCCCCGCAAGATTTTTCCATCTCATGTACAAAGTTTATATGTTCTCAGAAAATACCGTGAAGGAATTTGGAATTTTTCATGTCGACGTTTTTCTTAATAAAGCATAGTTGCATTGCATCCCTACGTTCCTTCCCCGCTTCCCTTCTCCACCGTTCCTCAACCCACTGCTCCCAAACTCCCGTGATCCCTACCTCCCCTGCTCCCTAACTCCTATGCTCTCTAACTCTTCCGCTCCCTAACCCCTCTGCTCCCTAACTCCAGTGCCCCCTAACTCCTCTGCTTCCTAACTGCAACGCTCTCTAACACAAGTTAGAATTTTAGTAACTGAAACCGGCGATATGGTTTGAGCCTCAACTACACCTCCATTACTCTTCTAAACTCTCAACACCCACTAAGTCACACACATGTTTTCCACCGTTACCCTTTACTCTGAGCTGAAGTCCTCCCCCCCCCTTATTGGTTCCAACAATACTGCCACTTCCATTCAGCACCGTCGCTCCCACAACGTACGCCACGAACGACAACTGCCAATTCTTCTGGAAGACTTGATGGCATTGGAGGTAGACTTTGGTGTTTACAAAAGACGTAGATGGTGAAAGACGGTATTGGAAGATGCTATTAATTAGCAGAAATATTCAGTTGGTCAAACAATTGCTAGGAAGTGAAGAGTTCTCTATTATCACAGTGATGTGCTAACGTATTCCAAGGCAGAAATGTTTGCACTAATTCAAGGATTTTTTCAATATCTGCATTGGAGTACTTGGAAACTTGTGTTGCTCTATGAAATCGTAGGAAATTACAAAATTAAAACTTGAATTTCGAATCGATTTACCCAAAACCATTTCTTAGCGTCCTCAGACAATCCTTCACAGCCTCCCTGAACTTCAATAACCACAAACGAGCCATCTATCATCCCTCTTTCTCCGCTGCAGATTCCAGCGCTCCACAGACCGAGTTTTTAGAAGAGTGCGAGCTGGCACCTAGCGATAGCTGCAGCAAGCCCGAGAGGCTCAGTAGCTGTTTCCCTGGTGTGGAGGAAGGATTCTGCGCTTCTGTTCTCTCGACCTCAGGCATCTGCCAATGATACAGCGGCTGAAGCCATCAGTTCATAAAAAAATAGGATGCAATACAAAGCAAAACTTTATATCAACGTAAAACGAGTAGTAATTTAGACCAGAAGTTAATGTTCGGTTTGAATGAAGAGGAAAAAACTGTATTTTTCATTTTTTTGGGCCCTGTTTGGTCATGCCAGAAAAAAATGATTTTTGAGTTTGATTTTGGAGAAGTTGTGTTGTACGATGCAACGATAAAGTGATGACCTGAAGAGATAATCCATTGTTAGAGCTGCGTGCATATAGTTCCCAAACATCTACAATTTAAGTATCCGAAAGGTTGAACTTCGAAAGAGTAAACAGTTTTCGTCCATAAAGGGTCCGATGTGATAAATACTGCAATTAATCGCTTATTACAGGCATTTCAGTTTCTTCAGTGTAGTTCACTTCCTTTCTGTAGGCACTTAAACCAGGTCATTCAACACATTGACATTGCATACTCAAGCTCTAAGTAACACCAACCGCTTGTTGTCCATGCCAATTGGGAGAGCATTCAAGACGCCACAGGAGCCAGTCGACAAAAAAAAGACGCCACTCAGAAACTGCAGAACATCGTTCCTACAAATATCACTATTGGTGAGCCTAAGTTAGTATTTTAATTAGGATTGCGTGTTCATTTGCAATACTCACAAATTGTTTTATTGGAGGTCAATTACTTTTTGCAGGTTTCAAAAGACGGTGATTTAAAACGTCGTCCTCGTTCACATTTACGTTTGGCTTATTCCTCTTCACTTCATACTTCGGTCGACTCTTCGTCTGTGGAGTTCACTGACGCTATCACTGGCACAGAGGTACAGCATATCAATGGCACAGTGGCACACCATATTAGTGACCCCGTGGCATTGCATATCAGTGACACAGGGGCATAGCATATCAGTGGCACAGTGGTACAGCGCATCAGTGGTCCAGTGACACAGCATATCAGTGTCACAGTGGCCTAGTATATCACTGGCACAGTAGCACAGCATATCAGTGGCACAGTTGCACAGCATATCAGTGGCACAGTAGCACAGCATATCTGTGGCACAGTAGCACAGCATATCAGTGGCACAGTAGCACAGCATATCAGTGGCACAGTAGCACAGCATATCAGTGGCACAGTAACACAGCATATCAGTGGCACAGCATATCAGTGGCACAGCATATCAGTGGCACAGCATATCAGTGGCACAGCATATCAGTGACACCGTGGCACAGCATCTCAATGTAACAGTGGCATAGCATATCACTGTCACAGAGGCACAGCACATCAGTGGCACAGTGGCATAGCATATCAGTGGCACAGTGGCACAGAATATCAGTGACACAGTGGCACGGCATATCATGGTCACAGCATATCAGTGACACCGTGACACAGCATCTCAATGTAACAGTGGCATAGCAGATCAGTGGCAGAGGCACAGCATATCAGTGGCACAGTGGCACAGCATATCAGTGGCACAGTGGCGCAGCATATCAGTGGCACAGTGGCACAGCATATCAGTGGCACAGCCTACCAGTGACACCGTGGCACAGCATCTCGATTCAACAGTGGCATGGCATATCAGTGGCACAGTGGCACATCATACCAGTGACCCCATGCCACAGCATCTCAATGGAGCAGTGGCATAGCATATCAGTGGCACCCACAGCATATCAGTGGCACAGTTGCACAGCATATCAGTGACCCCGTGGCACAGCATTTTAATGAAACAGTGGCATAGCATATCAGTGGCACAGTGGCACAGCATATCAGGGGTACAGTGGCATAGCATTTCAGTGGCACAGTGGTACAACATATCAGTGACCCCGTGGCACAGCATCTCATTGGAACAGTGGCATAGCATATCAGTGGCATTGTGGCACAGGTTATCAGTGGCACACTGTCATAGCATATCAGTGGCATTGTGGCACAGGTTATCAGTGGCACACTGGCATAGCATATCACTGACTCCGTGTCACAGCATATCAGTGGCACAGTGACACAGCATATCAGTGACACAGTGGCATAGCATATCAGTGGGGCAGTGGCACAGCATAAAATGTGCGGACGTAAGGGTTTAATCCACATGGTGTCAAGACTCGAACACCCAGCACACAGCTCCAATATGCACCTGTACAAGCAATTTTAGGGACACGACCACCAACCATTGCCACCCATGGGTAATTGAATTCGGCAGTTCAGTGTGAAATAAATTTAGAACCTAATGAGTACTGTTTGTGACAACATTTGGGTCACATATAGTATAATACAATTCATAATTTGAGAGGCAGCCAATAAGACAACCATTGTCAACCATCCGTCAACTTGAGAGGCAGCCAATAAGAGAACCATTGTCAACCATCTGTCAACTTGAGAGGCAGCCAATAAGACAACCATTGTCAACCATCCATCAACTTGAGAGGCAGCCAATAAGAGAACCATTGTCAACCATCTGTCAACTTGAGAGGCAGCCAATAAGACAACCATTGTCAACCATCCGTCAACTTGAGAGGCAGCCAATAAGAGAACCATTGTCAACCATCCGTCAACTTGAGAGGCAGCCAATAAGAGAACCATTGTCAACCATCCGTCAACTTGAGAGGCAGCCAATAAAAGAACCATTGTCAACCATCTGTCAACTTGAGAGGCAGCCAATAAGACAACCATTGTCAACCATCCGTCAACTTGAGAGGCAGCCAATAAAAGAACCATTGTCAACCATTGTCAACCATCTGTCAACTTGAGAGGCAGCCAATAAGAGAACCATTGTCAACCATCCGCCGACTTGAGAGCCAGCCAAAAAGAGAACCATTGTCAACCATCCGTCAAATTCATCAACACAATTACGTCCAGCATGATTCGAGCAACACTAATCTCTGAACAACTCCAAACAAGTGATTGAATATATCAGGATTAATGTCAGCGCCTAAACTAACGGCGACTTTGTACTAATTATTCCTCTAATACACTTGTGGCCGTATGACTTCGCAATTTTCATGAAGCAGTAAGTTGGTCCAGTTGTGGGAATAAGAAACAATTCGCCCGACCATCTGCCTGTTAGTTGGGTCACCCTGCAGACTTCAGTGTAGTTCCTTTACGAAGCAGTCAAAATAGAGTGATACAAATTTGTGTATGGTTGACCATTTCTACCAACCTAATTCATTGAAGGCTACAGTCAGAAATATGGGAACGTTACCTTGACGGCCTTACGTTTCAAACCATGAGGCCTATGGAATCTATATGAAGCGAAAGATATTTCTGAAGTGGACACGGGACATACTTCCCATATCCTATTCGGTCTGTAGTTTCTTTCGTATTAACGTTTAGCAGATTTAGTCATACAAGGTGCCCTCCCCCCCCTAAAAGAATGAACTGAATAGAACACAAAATATCAGAGAGTTTGGTGCCGTAAATATTGTTTTGTTTAACAGTACTTTATTGCTGATATTAAACATTTAATCGAGTTCTTTGTTACGATATTGATGCAGAAACGGTTTAGCTGTGGCATACTAAAAATAAGTTTGTACAAGGAACTGAACTAGCAAACAATTCAAGTTAAAATTTGTCGAATATATTTTTGTCTGTCAATAACGAAAACGTTTCTCAAATCAATTCTGTACTTTTTCAACACTCCGGCCTGAAAACAGTTCAAGATCACAAATGCTGGCTGATCTCTCTACTTGTAGATAGAATCAAAATAATAAACTGCTCCCGTATTGTCGTTGTCGGAAGAGTTCCTGCAAAGCAAAACTTCCCTCGATAAGAACTTTTATTTTCATTACCAATAATTGCATGTTATTGGTATAATAGCTAAGCAGAAAACTAGCATAATTATTCGCTGCTAAATGGCATTATAGCTACGTAGACAAATGAACAAAAATTATTGTTATTGAATCTCCAAATGTACTTTTTTGTGACCTTATTTTTCTTGCTCAATTATATCAGCAGCCTCCAGGGGAATCATTCTTGTATCAACATCGTTAGAGGAAATACCACGAAATTGTCACAATCAACAAATAATTTATATTCAAACAACCATGCAATGGTTCCGATTTTTTGAGTAGTCGCCAAGCAAATTTTAACATCTAGAAAGTACCAACTAACGACCGATGGCACTTTGTTTTACAAGTGATCCGGGCCTTCGAACACCGCTTCATTTGATCGTTCGTTTGCAATCTTGAAAGTACTCACTTTTAAAGCCTCTCGAACGTAAAAATCCATAAAGAGCTTTACATCAAACAGAGTTATAATCTTGGTCGATGCTCTGGGGCCAGATGAAGGAACGTCTATGCCCACATCAATATATCCATCATATAAGGAAATAAATTTTTTAGTCTGTCACTAAGCCACGAACGTTACACTGATCGAATTAAGTAACCACGTGATAAAAATGCTCATGAAATTTCACAATTAAAAGGCTGGCAGCAACACCTTTAATGCCAGGGTGAAAGGTACTACTCATATAATAAATATTTACAATTGACGTTCCGATGCGGAGTCATACGGCGTGGTTGCAATTTGCGAATTTGATTGCATTATATGCTTTTACACGACTTTTGAAAACTTGTGAACACTTGGTCAGTACTTCTGTACGAACACTTGAACGTGTGAACACCTAGACAGTACCACTGTACGAACACTTGAACTTGTGAACACTTGGACAGTACCACTGTACGAACACTTGAACTTGTGAACACTTGGACAGCACCCCTGTACGAACACTTGAACTTGTGAACACTTGGACAGCACCACTGTCACGAACACTTGAACTTGTGAACACTTGGACAGTACCACTGTACGAGCACTTGAACTTGTGAACACTTGGACAGTACCACTGTACGAATACTTGAACTTATGAACACGTGGACAGTACTACTGTACGAACACTTGAACTTGTGAACACTTGGACAGTACCACTGTACGAACACTTGAACTTGTGAACACTTGGACAGTACCACTGTACGAACACTTGAACTTGTGAACACTTGGACAGTACCACTGTACGACCATTTGAACTTGTGAACACTTGGACAGTACCACTGTACGAACACTTGAATTTGTGAACACCTGGACAGTACCACTGTACGAACACTTGAACTTGTGAACACCTAGACAGTACCACTGTACAAACACTTGAACTTGTGAACACCTGGACAGTACCACTGTTTGAACACTTGAACTTGTGAACACTTGGACAGTACCACTGTTCGAACACTTGAACTTGTGAACACCTGGACAGTGCCACTGTACGAACACTTTTAATTCAAGCATGGAAAATTACGTGCACATTTTTTCGTTCGTGTTCAAGTCAGAAACGCTAGAAGGGATTTGGTACTCGCCGAATACGAGTTTCATTATTTCATTTCCTACCAAAGAAATTACAGTAAACGTCATGGACCCGAGTATCAAAATTATTAATACTGTTATCATCATTTACTTGCCGTCTTCTTGATATCTGTTGTTAGATGATTCAAACACTTAAGGGTGTTACGACTCGTTTTAGGGGATTAACAAACGAAGGCGACTTTGTTCCTCACCGCCTCGCTTTGTTTGCATCTAGTTGGCATCTTGCGGCATCGGTAAAACAGCTCGATAGGATAAATAGCACAAGAAACATTAATAATTTCCTTCTACCCAGTGTTTAGGATGTCATGAAACATTGATAGGTATTGCATGGAAGACATTTCTCGTGGGAAATTTCTAAGTAGGGTAAACGGAAATCGGTTAAACCCCTCGAGGTAGCCTGACGCATATTATTGCCACAGCTTCAGTTGCCAGCTTCATGCAGCAAAAACACAAGGTTAGCCATCGTTACAGAATCTTTCATAGATTTCAGTCACCAAACGCTGAATATCAACTTGTAAGTTCAACAAAAGTGAACAGCGTTTGGCCGCCATGAGTGTTCTTGAATGCCCAGCTACTTTGATTTCACTCAAGTTGAACGACTGAGCGAAGCACCTAGAACTGTACTGGCCTAGGCTACTGACTGAGCAAAGCACCTAGAGCTGTACTGGCCTAGGCTACTGACTGAGCGAAGCACCTAGAGCTGTACTGGCCTAGGCTACTGACTGAGCGAAGCACCTAGAGCTGTACTGGCCTAGGCTACTGACTGAGCGAAGCACCTAAAGCTGTACTTGCTTAGGCTAGTGACTGAGCGAAGCACCTAGAGCGGTACTAACCTAGGCTACTGACTGAGCGAAGCACCTAGAGCTGTACTGGCCTAGGGTAAATTTTGTGACGCCGCTCAGGTAGGCAAGGAAGACCAATATGAGTACAGGACGGATAATTAAATAAAATCGAAAAGGCTTCGTACCAACATTTTTTTCACCTAATGGTCGATTTTTACTTAGCGTGTGACGTCACAAAGGATTAATTCATGACCTAGAGATAGTTGGTGCCCGAGGATAAGTTTGTGCAAGAGAGACAATTGATACCCTAGAGAGAGTTGGTGTCACAGAGACAGTTGGTGCCATAGACAGTTGCTGCCCGAAAGACGAAAATGATTCTGCCACGTGACTGCTTCCGATTGAGGGGACTAGAAACACAACGTTGCCAACGCTGGCACCAACTGCCTACCATGTGAAAGGTCTATGAGAGCACGTGTCATTGGTTTCATAGGATCATGTGTTTATTGAGATACACGCCAGAAGAAGCTCTGTCGAGTTCCCTCGCTAGGCTCTGATGTAGGTCAAGAAGACCAGTTCCAAGGACCTTGAATCTTGGGACCTGCGCAACCTTGACTCCATTCGTCGACGCGGAGCAAGCACATTATTCGCACTTAGAAAGGTTACGAGACGGCCATTTCTAATCGGGGGTGATGCTGTGATAATGAAGGGGCGCCGATGAAATAGTCTACTATATCTTGATCCCTAAAAATAAAGGATCTTGAACCTCTTGGGATTTCGACCGATCCACAGGCCCAAGCCTAGGACACTAGCAGCAACAATTGCTGTCAACAATTTCTGCCACTCTTATGGGAGCTCAATCAAGAGATTTAAAACGGGATACGGACTTATTTGCAGGATAATTCAATATTTAATAGAAGTCTTCAATGAAGATAAATTTGTATTCTGTCAATTAGAATTGAAATAGTTGGGAAATGCTAGCGAAACGCGGAAAATCGTAACAAACTCATATTCGTTTAATGATTTGAGCACAACAA
Organism: Gammarus roeselii; assembly: GCA_016164225.1. Taxonomy (NCBI): domain Eukaryota; kingdom Metazoa; phylum Arthropoda; class Malacostraca; order Amphipoda; family Gammaridae; genus Gammarus; species Gammarus roeselii. The sequence continues at coordinate 5,888 of SDVV010004948.1, read as the reverse complement.
AACGAATAAGTTTTAAAAAATAATGTTCATCAACAAGATCTTTGATTTTTTTTCTTATACCGACTTCAATAAAAATATTCACTGTATTATACAGAAACTTGTTTTAATGTAGACGCACATACAACTGACCTTTCGTATCATTTAGCTTGATAGTAATAATAGTTGAATAAGGTAGTATCACTATTAGAAAATCTTAGTTCTAAATACATTGGCGGAGTGGGAAACGTCTTACCAGTCTTGTTACTGTCACTAATAACGAATACACAGTATAAAATGTTGTTACTGTGTCATTAATAACGAATACACATTATAAAATGTTGTTACTGTGTCACTAGTAACGAATATACAGTATAAAATGTTGTTACTGTGTCACTATTAACGAATACAGTGTAAAATGTTGTTACTATGTCACTAATTACGAATACACAGTGTTAAGTGTTGTTACTGTGTCACTAATTACGAATACACAGTGTAAAATGTCGTTACTGTGTCACTAATAACGAATACACAGTATAAAATGTTGTTACTAAGTCACCAATTACGAATACACAGTGTAAAATGTTGTTACCGTGTCACTAGTAACGAATATACAGTATAAAATGTTGTTACTGTGTCACTAATAACGAATACAGTATAAAATGAGCATCAAATTCCCCATTTCTCTTTCTCAACGTTTACACAATCATTTTCCTTATCTGACTTGAACGTTTTTCTTCACCGTCATCCGCATCCCAAGGGGCCTCGGTTTCCCATTACCTTAATGGATCGTTCTCATTTGGATTCTCTCAAGACATTTATAACTCCGAATTCAAGGGAACTCTGTGAGACCAACTGGGTCAAACTGATCCGTCTGTATCGAGGCCATCTCTCCTCAAGGCCTTCTAACTTGGCCCTATCGGGAAATAGTTCCAGAACGAGTTGTCGCTTATCCAATAATGCCTGGTTATTCTTAGACAAACGCAGATAAGCTTGAAGAAGCGTCTGCTAACAGGGTAGGAAAAATCAGAGTGTTGGAGCTATTAAAAGACCTCGGAGAAGGAGAAATGCTAGACCCCCTCCCATCGTCCATCCGCTGGCTACAGGCGGCCCTGTGGCTAAAAATACCGGAACGGGTCGATAGGACGGGCTCCTTTGCAGCGCACAGACACTAAAACGCGGACAGGATGTGGACTTGCCCGACGGTGAGCACGTTGGGCTCTGGAGACTTGCTTACAACGTCCTCACTTCTTTTGAGGGTGAGAACGTTGGTTCAGGGAGACGTGTTGAGGCAAGCACTGTGTTCTCACTAACAGGAAGCAGAGGTGGTGGTGGTCGTGGCGGTGGCTCCTACCGCAAACAGAACAGTTACCTTCAAGTAATTCCGGTTTCTCGCGGTGACCTTATACAAGGGTCCATGCCTCGAATACAGGGTCAAACCCCTCATACGAGAGGTCACGACCTCAGTGTCAGAAAATTGCGCCGCACCCCATCCAAGGACTTCGACTCCCTGCGCCTGCGCAACTTCGACTCGATTCGTCGTATCGGAGCAACAACATTTTTCGCGCTGAGAAAGGTTCCGAGATGGTCATTTCTAATGGGGGGTGATGATGTGATAATGAAGAGGCCTCGATGAAAAAGTCTGTCGTTACTTTGACCCCATGGAATAAGGGTCTTGAACCCCTTGCGTTTTTGATCGATCCTTAGGTCTGAGTCGAAGGCACTAAGCATCAAATAGCCTTTAAGAGCAGTCAGGAGGAGGAGGATACAAGAGCTTTCAAGATCCTCCATGGGCTTTCAAGAGCCATTAAGAACCGTCAAAACCAATCCAAGAGCTTTCGAAAGCTTACAAGAGTCTTGACAAGTACTGAAGAATGTCCAAGAGTATCCCTGGGTCTCTGATGGGATCTTTAATGTAAGGACAAAGGACTTAATGAAGTGCTTGGACGAGAAAAGCAGATAAAAATAAGTTTGCGAAAAGTAGCCTCGATAAAAAGTTGAGGATTGAGAGACTAGATGACGGTAGATGTCCCGACTGAAAGGGCCTTTTGTCTGTAGCATTATCTAAAACGTAGCAGGACTGTTGGTGCATTTATATGTGAAGACCAGGTTCTTTAAGATGGTGTGAAACGGTTTTCGAAGTTGTGGTACAAAAGTAGCACTTTCTGTTTAGAGCAGAGCTTTAAATGTTATTAATGAAAGAAAATATGGACCGGCTCATGATGGAACTAGAGTAGGGACTAATGAACTATAGTTAGGACTAGTGAACTAGAGTAGGGACTAATAAACTATAGTTAGGACTAGTGAACTGGTGTAGGGACTAATAAACCATAGTTAGGACTAGTGAACTGGAGAAGGGACTAATAAACTTTAGTTAGGACTAGTGAACTGGAGTAGGGACTAATAAACTATAGTTAGGACTAGTTAACAAGAGTAGGGACAAGTGAACTGGAGCAGGGACAAGTGAACTGGAGTAGGGACAAGTAAACTGGAATAGGGGCAAGTGAACTGGAGTAGGGGCAGGTGAACTGGAGTAGGGACAAGTAAACCGGAGTAGGGACTCGTGAACTGGAGTAGGGACAAGTGAACTGGAGTAGGGACAAGTGAACTGGAGTAGGGACAAGTGAACTGGAGTAGGGACAAGTGAACTGGAGTAGGGACAAGTAAACTGGAGTAGGGGCAAGTGAACTGGAGTAGGGGCAGGTGAACTGGAGTAGGGACAAGTAAACCGGAGTAGGGACTCGTGAACTGGAGTAGGGACAAGTGAACTGGAGTAGGGACAAGTGAACCGGAGTAGGGACTAGTGAACTGGAGTAGGGACAGGTGAACTGGAGTAGGGACAGTATTACACTTGCGTTTGCCTTCATTATTACAACTTCAATAGCAGTGTTTGTCTTCAGTATTACCCCGTCAATAGCAGTGTTTGCCTTCAGTATTACACTGTCAATAGCAGTGTTTGCCTTCAGTATTACACTGTCAATAGCAGTGTTTGCCATTCAGTATTACACCTTCAATAGCAGTGTTCGCACTCCAAATGCACTCCAAAGCACTGCCTTCAGCAGTGCTTTCGAGTGCATTCTTCATCATGAATTAAAATAGAAGTCATTTCAAATAAGAAATGTCGTCCATCACTGGTATGGACACCTTTCAAATGCTTATAACAAAACAGTAAGTGCTTACTATGCAAATAGAGCATCGGAGATGCTAGCATTTATGAACACATTCTAGACAGCTATTTAAATACAAGGGCGTCACTCCGGTATTGGAATGCAAGTGAATCATGTGGGAATATCTTCTTGCCTCGCTAACTGAACAGTCCTGCGATGCAGAGCATGGGAGACCAGCGCCGTAGCCCCTTCACCTTACGTCTGAGAGTATCATAGTGATACAGGCCGAACAGCTGACTGAGGTCTTTCTTATAACTACGCAGAGATTCGAGGTAATTCTGATTGAATCCGACGGTTTTGATCCACAAAAGGATGCATTTAAGGTTTAGGGGTTCTATCTCCACCGGACATGAATTATCTTAATAACCCTTCATCGCATTTGGGGTCACTTAAAAATGATACAAAATTACGGAGATTATAAAAAATAACAATGAATGAATAAAGAGTCCAAAGTTATCGAACTGAAATAGGCCAAAATTGAGAACCAGACAGAATTTTTCCATGATTTAAATGATATTTTTAGAAAGTATAACATTCAGATTAAAAAAAAGGGCTTTGTCGATATACACAATCAACATAGAAATTCCCACTCTCTTTTTTTGGAATTGGGGGATATGAATTAGTTCCCTATTTAGATCCCATGCCAATACTAGACAGATTGTATATGAACACATCCATACAAAGCACTGTTCATGAAGTTTAAAATACTTTGAAGTATCCACTCCTTCAAGGTGTGAGCACACAGAGCACAGATGTGACTGTTGATACGTCAAATATGGTTTCAGAGTTAAAGCTCTTATTCTTGTCCCGGGATTCCGTGACAAATAGCCTCTAGAGCAGGAATATTATATCGGAGAATAAAAACAATATTTGGAACATGATTTCGTACAGAGAATATCGGGTATATGGTACCCGTATCAATGTACATTGCCCTGAGTCTAACAAAGAGACTAGCTTTTCTCTCTGTTCGGAAAATGGCTAAATTTATATAATTGCAGGACAAAACGACCACCTAAATACATTTCAAAGCATCTGTTTGCAATGTTAAAATAATAAATGTCAATAAATATTTCCGCAAGCAATTTTAATCAAATGTCAATAAATATTTTCGCAAGCAATTTCAATCAAGAAAAAATAATCAACGCAAGGATGTAACAGCAAAGCATCAGGCGTCTCAATGATTGCGATTTGATTAGATTTAAATTAGATACAGTTATCCATGATTATTATTATTATTATTATTAGGAAAATTAGGAGGGGAGGATTGATGTAGCAACTGCCACGAGTCAAGTGGTCAGCCGCGTTACGATCAGCTGCGCATCTTAAAATGCTCTCTTGGGTGCAATCAAAGTTGGAAGAGTGGCCCAAAGTGAGATAACGTCTAGTGTGCCTCCTTTGGTCGAGATACTACACCCAATGTCGAGACTTAATAGGAAACTTGATGTGAAAAGGTTTACTTATTCCCACTACAATATCCAAATGGTTGCCACAAAAAAACAAAACAAAAAAACTTCCCGGAAAAAAATATCTGGATATAAAATTACCCTCAAAATCATAAAATAAATCGACCTTGATGATAATGAGGAGCACAACAATAGTTACCTAACGCAGAAACGGTTATGAAAGAAACTTCTTATAAGATTAATTTCTGACTCTCGTTGAAGTTTTGAAATCGGCTTTCCATTGTTAAAGATCACATTCATGGCAACTTCAACATAAGCCGTTGAAGCTACGCTCATCGGAACTAAGCATCGTGTGAGAGTATCGAGGTCTATTGGCGGTTTATTTATATGATCGTTTAATGTTTGAAAACGATGGCAGTATGGACGTGGCCATCAAAGGATCGTTAAATAACATCATTGCTGCATAATGCAGCCATTCCTATAAAATTCCCATTAGCCAATTCAAACAACAAAACACCTTGACTCAACAAGCCATCCAATTCTGCGTGCAGTATGACATCCTCATTAGCGCTCAGGCATTACCCTGAAACGGTTAACATCAGGCAGAGTTGTGTGTACCTCCAGCAGGCAAGATCTACCTCTCTGTTGGGCTTCACACACCAACAATGGCTAACGACCATCATTGTTTCTCACTGTCGCGGTCTACTGAGGAAGCAACTATGTTCTTCAGCGTCTTTTGCAGGAAAGAAAGTCTTGGCGCTTCGTACAAAAAGATGGAAGGCGGTATTTTTGGTCGATCACTAAACACCCTAATCTGTTAGGGCTCCTGACAGAGCAGAACCGAGCAGTGAGAGAAAACTGGTGATTACGGGGGTGGGACAAGGACGGGGACCTAAGGAAGAGCTAGGGACCGGGGCAGGGGATAGGGACAGGGTAGGGACGGCAAATGAGTCTGGATTCTCTACACCACCTGAAATCCGTAACAAGTTCAATAGAAAGGATGATTCCAGTCGAAATCATGGATGTCGCTGTCAAATGGGGCATTGTTTCCTAAAATGTGTAATGTAAGAGATTCACTCTAGTAATTATCGATAATTCAGGCATTTGATGAAGGCTCGACAGCCATTTTTATTTGAAATAGAAAATTGGTGGTTCCAGCTATGAAACTTAGAGTAGTAAGTGCTTGCGTTCACAGAATCGCACTCATTCATCGGATTACCTATTGAAACATGTCTCTCGTGGATTGTCACGAAGATTAAATGGAGGGGGTCCTTCTCCACCGGAGCTCTGACGCAACACTCCGAGATGGTTTCTCCCTCTAATCAAGTGATCGTCGGAGTAA